>OX438746.1:37949404-38149463 GCA_949316235.1 Oegoconia quadripuncta
TATCACTGAATAAGTACTATATTGGATTTGAAATATTAACATAAATGTTGACGTCAAGGTAGAATACATGTTCCATTATAATAACTTACATACATACATAAAGTCACTCCTGTTTAGTAGGCAGAGACCACAGACTTCCACTTACTACGATCCCAACACACCTCTTATAACAAGTTGACTTCTTCTGAGAAATTCTCCCAACGTTCAGTAAGATTTGTAATAAAATAAATTTGACTTAAAATGTCCCAAGTTACTTCCACTGACACTATCTTACAGCCTTGCTTTGACCTCTGAAACACCTTATCCTGTGTCATACAGCTTTGTCCGGAGATCAGAGATTTGTTTCTGTAGGAAATAGTGTATCATCTTTCTACACTGGTGCCAATTTATAGCTCAGTACGGTTCATTCGTCCTTTCTCCTTTGTCAGCCGTTGCCTCATCATTGCTCGTCGCCTCAAAAATTACATCGAAATTGAATCTACGGGAATTTAAATTCGAAAAAGAAAAGCAAACTAAACAAGAGAATACCTAAATATGCTACAGTTAAATGTTGCTATATGCATGAGCGTGTCAAAGTTTTGTCTGTAAACGAATCCAATATTAACTAAAAAACACGGCACTTTAAACAACCTCAGCTTGTAACTTAAATGACTAGCAAAGAAACACAATTTCATTAAACTTAAGACGTCCAATCAAAACTTTGTTCGACTAATATCGTAGTTTACTTGAAAGATTACCTACTCGTAGATACAAAGTCAAATAAAGAACAGTCGGACTGGATTCTCAAAACTAAAACTTAAATTAGAAAAGTGATTTTATTTCATCCACGTGCCACAGATACTCGTATAAAATAAATACATAAATATAAGTACCGTACATCTTGCAAAAGGATCTCAATATACTCCAAGTAAATCTCATTGTGATACGAATTCCAATAGCCAACAACGAAATCTATTCTATTATAGGGTCCAACCAGCATAATTATCGGTTTAATTATTTAATGGTTAGTTCCACTAACTAAAGCGTAGGAAATAAATGCTCACAGGACTGCCAGTGGTATCACTTTAAACAAAATATGTAATATAGTCGTTCGTTTTTGAGGAGACAACGTCATCAGCTGTTTGACATATGCGCCTTGTGGGCATACTACACTCTGCTTGCCGAAACGTGGTCTCCACTCTGGATCTCTTTTTACTGGATCAGCGACAGATATGGGCTTCCCATTGTTGCATCAACTTAACAATTTTTTGAGCCATATCACCACTTCTTATTCTCAGACGAATCATTTAATTTCTGATCTCCCCCCTAAACAAGTGGCCTACATTTCTATAACGACAATCGCTATCAATTAATTTCTCACAGTTGATTGGTTGTTTACTAATCGCGAACAGTTGACAGCCAATCTGCGAGAGTCGAAGCATTAGCGTTTGTTGTTAGAGAAACGTTTGCGCCTAGCCTCTCGATGTTTTTTCTTCTTTATTCTTTATTGCACATGAAATACAAACAGATTACAGTCTGAATATTTATACGATAAAAAAGCTTGGTGATAAGAGCTCTTCAGGTGCTTTATTATTATTATTCCCCTTCACTATGTTGTTCGGCACGTAAAGAGAATAGAACCAACCACGCCTATCACGCGATTTTAAAACGGTCTTACTGTTCGAACGGAACGGTTTTGGTTTTGGTTTAGCTTTGGATTAGCTGATACGTAAAAAATGGTATCGGGCTATTTTTTATGAACGATTATAACCAAATCCGAAATGTTTAGAGCTAACCACGAATATTAAAAAAAAACTAGCTTAATATCCGTTCAAATGATTAGCGCGATACGAAATGTGCTTAACATAAAGTTTTTAGTTATGGTTTAGCTTTGGTAATCTGTTCAAACTTAACTAAGTGACTTAACCCCAAAAAACATCTATAGATTTGAACGTTTCACCTCAATCTCACCCCCTGTCACATGTGCATTTCTGTATATTTCTTAAGGTGAACTGTGGATGTTGTTTCAATTATTAAACTTAATGTTTGAGCACCCAAACGCTCATGTTTGGGTTATCTTTGACCACCCCATTTGGGATAAAGGTAGCATGTGATTATACCCCTAATGTAAAACACAATTGAAGAGTAAACTTTATAACTTCGAATATTTCACTCATTAGCCAGTCAGAGTAGGTTTCAACTCTTGAGAACTCGCCCGCATCGAACATGTGTACAAATTGCTATTCACATGAACTATATTTGAACGTGTTAATGAAGCTGCTATATATCATATTGCCATCAAACGTATTAATGACGTTAAATTACTAATATTGATGGTTGAATAATATAACTACATATTCTATTTACATAAGAAAAACGCTTGGTAACGATAACTAATACATCATCCGCCCGCATAGAATATATTTTTATTTTCCTGTTTTTTTTATGCACAACGGGTTGGCACTTGACCTCAATCACACCTGATGTTAAGTGAAAATGGGGTCGAAGGTGGAAGCGTAATGAGCCGGAAACCCCAACACATTTGGGGGACTGGCTATCTTATCTCTGACAACCGCAACACAACAATGCTATTAACATTGCTGCTTGGCGGCAGATTTAGATAAAATGGTGGTTGCTAGCCAGGCGGACATTTAAGATGTCCTACCACCAACCAAACCGAGTACTTAAACATGTACCCCGCTGGGGATCGAACCCGCGACTTCCGAATCATAAGCCCAATGTTATTTACATTGAGCCACGGAGGCGGTTGTATCCTGTGATCAAAGTGTCCGAATCTTCCTACCCTCAGCATAAAATAAGTCATTCTGATTGTGTAACAAAATGAAGGAGAACATTTAGGATATAAATATCTTTACAGATATCTAGCTCTGTATGCTTAAATAAATAAATATCCTTAGGCATACACACAGCGCCATCTAGTTCCACAGTAAGCAACTATAGGCTGGTGTTGTGGATACCAGATGGTTGATATACTACATAAATATATTTTTTTGTAAATAAATACTTTTTATAAATGAAACCATCCATAACGTACACATGTCCGTATTCATCACACAAACAATATGCCCCTAGCGGGATTCGAACCCGCGACCTTTTGGTATAGTGGTCACAGCTGACCACTACACCAAACAGGTCGTCTGTCTTAGGTATTACATTGCGTTGTAAATCTGTTGACTCACTGCTTTACTTAACAGCACACTGTGACTAAAGCCCCAAACCCGGTCGCATTAATTAACTGAACACCAACTAACATGGCTCGGGCAGTAGCAGACACAAATATTTCAATTCGGCGGTGCGGGGGGTGGGGAGTGGCACTTCAGCTAATGTGCTTGATGGATTAGCGAAATTGAATTTGTGAGTCAGAGATGGATGCGTGTTATTAACGATGATTGGGGACGGAGCTGCCGGGATCAAACCAACATTTACATTTTAGGTGACTCTAAAATAATTTAAATAAATATCTTTGCACATACACACAGCGCCATCTAGTTCCACATTAAGCAACTAGGTTTGTATTATGGATACCAGATGGTTGATAAACTACACAAATACATTTTTTTTTGGAAATAAATACATATATAAATGAAAAACATCCATAACTCGGGAACACATGTCTGTATTCATCATACAAACATATGCCCCTAGCGGGATTCGAACCCGCGATCATTTGGTATAGCAGCAGAGTTTCTAACCACTACTTACTTTAGTAACTTATTAGTAATCTGTGCCACTACAACAAACAGGTCGTTATAAAAGATATAAAAGAAATAGTGAAGTGTTTTGAGCCAACGGGACCAAACGGATGCGTTACTCCGCCTAGCACTTAGTAAGCGGAGTACTCACACAGTTACATCAAATAGTCGCCATCTACCGTCTTTAGCTTATGCAAGCCTAGTACTTTTGAGTTTTCAAAGGCGGTGCAAATATCACTTTAATGTATGTATGTACGTATGTAATGAAAATAATGCTGTATAAGGAAATATTTCATAACATTTATTTGAAATGTGAGAAATAATAACATGGGTTTTGGTTCATAATTTACGGATACAGAAGCAGAAATGTAATAGGTCTTTACCTATGAAATTGCCGTTCTGCAGTACTGGCCATTTCAAATCATAATAATGTTTGTTTGGCTAAGAATTCTAATTTCAAATTAATTTTATTTTAAAAACATGGAATTCTTTTTCCAAAAGTAGTCATTTGTTTATTGATTAGTGTTACATTTTCATCGCATTTCAATCTTTTTCGTCATCATGGATACGTTAAAAATTCGAGTAATTATGGAATATGAGTACCGTCGTGGCAGCAACGCGGCACAAGCGGCACGCAACATCAACGACGTTTACGGAGCTAACACTACAAACCAATGTTATTGGTTTGCTCGCTTCCGTTCTGGGAATTTCGACCTGAAAAATTAACCTCGCGGTCGTCCGAAGAATTTGGTCGACAATGACGAATTAAAGGCGATTGTTGAAGCTGATGATACACAATCTACGGCGCAATTAGCACCAGCTTTCGACGTTAGCGTCAAAATAATATTGGTCCATTTGCGTCAAATTGGCAAGGTAAAAAAGCTTGACAAATGGGTGCCCCACGAATTCAATGATCGCCAGCGCGAAGTACGCGTCGAGACGTGCCTTGCACTGTCAACAGACACACAAATGAAGGAATTTTGAACCGCAAGAAATTGATGCAACCTGCGATGAAAAATGGATTCTGTTTGATAACCGCAAGCGCTCAGCAAGTTGGTTGGATCCTGGTTCAGCACCTAAACAATGTCCTAAACGAAAATTTACCCCTAGAAAAGTGATGGTCACTGTTTGGTGGTCTTGCGCCGGTGTGATTCATCACAGCTTCTTACCAAAGGGGATGAGCAATGATGGAGAAGCTGGCACATCTCCCACCAGAATTGGTCAATCGCTCCTCTCCGCTGCTCCTGCACGAAACGCGCGACCTCATACTGCACAGCAGACGATCTCCAAGTTGCAAGAACTTGAAAGGGTTGGAAGCTCTCCGTCATCACTCACCACTCATCTACTCACCAGACCTTGCGCCTACAGACTACTATTTTTTCCAGAATTTGGATAACTTCTTGGCAGGGAAAAAATTCAATACCCGAGAGGCAGTACAAAATGCCTTTGAAGAATTTGTTGCCTCCCGTCCAGCTGATTTCTTTAAGAAGGGCATCAATAAACTGCCACTGCGCTGGCAAAGATGCATTGATTGCATGGGTGATTACTTCGATTAATACAAATAAAAAATACATGAAAGAAATTCGTTCATATTTTTTCATACAAAACGGCAATTTCATAGGTAAAGACCTAATATCTAATAATGCCAGAGTTTGTGTTTGTACGCCCACACTTGTCGCTCGCTATTCTGAAAAATTCTACAATCGTTCTAATAATGTGTTTAATTCAATGTATTCAATTTTAGAACATTTTCGTTCGCAAAGAAAGATTAACACCCCCTCCGTTTCCGAGAACTTAAATTTCAAATGTACTTGTTCCGTTTTTTCGACATTCGAAATCGACTTCTCGGAATCGGCACGTTTGTTAAATTTCTCTTGATTTAATTTCAATCTCCAAAATGGAATTACAACTATCAATATAATCGATAACCTGTTCCATTTTCGTTCACTCTAGACCTAAGCTACTACTGCCGTCACTATAAATAAGAAATTTTAAATAAATGTTACCAACTAGACACCGGAACGAGGCTAATCTCGGTGTTTCTGGTGAAATTCAAATTTCCGGTAAATATGTTAGAACGCCCGGCCGCCCCGCGCCGCGCGTTTCTAGCGAGGCAGGTTCTTTGTGGAGCACCTCAGAGCGTATTTCATGATATTTCACTGTGTTTGACATTTTGCAAATTGGCTAAATCCCTAAACTAGATCTACATGTCTATTTGTATTACTATAAAACCGTGAACGTATTACTAACGTATAGAGATGCGACACACGAAATGCGACATCTCAACGCATAGACTAGCGATGCGTCGCCACGACTAGTCGCAGTAGCTTGAGGTGACCATTTAGACGAAGATCGTGAACCGAACGTGAGGATGTGCTACCGTGAATTGTATTTACCGTAGTGATCTTCCATTGTTATTTTGGTCCTAAAATGTGTCATATGATAAAACATAAATTACAGCAATAAGTGCGATTCACGACGCAAATTTCTGCGACGTGTCGAATGACTGTGCTGATTTTTGACCCCAGATGAAAAACGACGAGTGTCATGTGCTTGACGGTTGTGTTTAACACGACAAGTAAGGCCGTCAAACGTAGAATATGGATGATCAAGTTAATACAAGTAAAAGAGTAACGTAAACTGCATACACATACATTCACTGTGGTGTGTGAATGTATGTGTATATATATATATATATATATACACACACACACACCGCAACACACAGACATACACACACAAACACGCACATATACATTCACACATGTACACACTCATATGTACATTACCACACATGCCATAATTTTTATTATTATTATTATAACAGATTAGATTAGATTTATTTAGTTCACTTTTACAATATTAAGTCACACATACAGTTCCGTAAATTTATGATTTTTAAAGTAAAAGTGATTGTCAAACATAAAAAAATAAAACAATAACTATACACATACATTACATTACTAGATTATTTGTTAAGTCAGAGTTAACAGTTTAGCATATACTACTTATACATATTTTAGTCGCATTTGTCATAGGTATTTCTGTTGTCATATATTATTATTGTAAGCTTTATTTTATTTTTATCTTTATTCTGAAGAATAAGTTTAAATTCTCATACTCTGTGCGCATTGAAGAGCGGTGTTTTCTATCACAAGTATATTTTGTACTTACCTGAAAACACCGTCCACTGTTTATTGTAAGCAAATTTGAGAAAGAAATAAACAATTTCTTTTTTTATACAGACGGTAACACAGCTGCTTCGGTACAATGCTGCAGGTGGTGCGTCAAATCATGCGCCCCGCGTGTGTGATTCTCTGGGAGACACACAAAATAATGCAATGTAAAAATCGTTACGACGCATGTCTCTACGTCTTGCGTCCCTTCGAGCGATACCGCAAGGTTCGTTGTGGCGTTCGTAGTTCATTTCCGCCTGCAATAGTTTCACCTACGTCAGCTACCGATGTTATGCGGCAATGAACTATGAATATCGACGACGACGTAACGTCGCCGCACTGTACCGTGTGGCATTGCCCTTAAGTGCACCGCTTTAACGGACGGCAGCAGCATTAGGGCGAGTAAAATCTTCTATGAATAGCGGACAAGTGGGTGGTCTGCGGCGGACAAACTATAAATCAGGTTTTGGGAGTTGTTTGTGTCCAAAAGTGGACTTCCCGTGGCGAAAGCAGGCTATATAAATAATGTTCCTAGTTATATTCTTCTTTTTATGTATTTTTAAGTCTGTGCGATAAGTTAACTAACCTCAATGGCACCTGATGTTAAGTGAAGATGAGGCCGTAGGTGGAAGCGTATTGACTCGGAAACCCCATCTTATTTGAGGGACTGGCTATCTTATCTATGACAACCGGAACACAACAATGCTATTAACATTGCTGGTTTAGCGGCAGACTTAGATAAGATGGTGGGTGTTAGCCAGGCGGACATTTAAAATGCCCTACCACCAACTAAACCGAGTACTAAACATGTCCCCTGCTGGGGATCGAACCCGTGACCTCCGTTGCTTAAACTCTATGTTGCTTAAACTACAGAACGGTTAGAAATTATGTAGTTATATTGAAACTGTCTGTCTGTTTACTAAGTTTATACTAGTCCAAAGTTTGATAGGTAACTCTAATCAGTCCAAACCAAGTATATACAATTGCATATCAGCACGTACTCGGCTGGAGATCAAACCTGCGACCTCCGTTACGTAAACCCTATGTTGTTTACATTGAGCCACGGAGACGGTCAAGCAAGATCAATCAAATAAATAAAAGTGTCACGAAGAAGTTTGTTAAAATAAAAATAGTTAAGTATCCGGCATATTTTATAAATGCATGCCTTCAACGTGTTTCACGGTAATTAATTCGCTGAAAGTCGCTCGCGTTTTATGTCATCAAAACACCGTCTGATGAGCGCTGGTCTTAATCGCAGTGTTATAACGCTATAACTTGCAGATGCGTCAGCTCAAACGCGAAGTAAAACGTCCCGGAATCAAAAGGCGATACCGCGCGAATGTGCTCTCCTAGCTCAACCAGGGACGGGCCATACAGCTCGCTACATGATCAGCATAACAGTGAATATCTTGCTGATATGGCGGCTGTAAGACGAATTAAAACGCTCTGCAATCAAAAAGCGAATTTACTCTCCGAATTCAACCAGGAATGAGCCATAAAGTTCAAATATAGCTCCACCAGCATGGGCAGTGCTTTAATAAGGCCACAACTAGTAGCGTCGCCTGATAGGTGAAATATCCCAGGGAAAATACGGTTTGACCTCGGAAAATTGAATAACCGCGATTTTCTTGAAACATTTAATAAAAGTGTTGTAAATGTAGTAGCAATTGCTAAAAATTAAGCATTTGTAAGAAACGCAAGTACCTACTAAGTAAGTAACTAAATAAGCTAAAGTTGAAAAAGTTCTTTAAAAAGATGGGCATTTCTTTAAATTCAAAACATTTAGGGAAATTATCGTTACAAAATATTAGTTCTCATTTTTATTTCTTAAGCAATGCAGCTCACGACATTTTCAGCTAAAGCACATGCACGCCTAACTAGGTATAACATTCTTAGTTTTTTATCCATCAATAAGTTAACTGTGTTTAACGAAAGTCTACCTAATTAAATATCAGTTAGTATTTATTGTTATTAAGATACAAATTAAAAATCTAGACTAAGCGCTCGTTCTTCTTTATGCTTAATTATTCAAAATTACATCTCTAATATACCTCTATAAGATAGCAGTTATATAAGTCAGCTCTGAATTATGTCTAGCTAAGCTGATTTTTTACGGTATTTTCCCTGAGCTAAAATAAAACACTTGGCAATCAAAAGACGTGAATATACTCCCCCAACGCAACTACAGACGCATCATAGATATGCTACATAATCAGTATAAGTAGTGATGTTGTAATGCCATATCTTTCTGATTCTTCGACTGGTAGGAGAAATCGAAAGATCCACAATCAAAAGGTGGTGTCGCGGAAAAACACTCATTTTATGAAGCAATCGAAGCAGGCTTTGACCACGTTAGCGTCGTCGGCTGAAAAGCTAAGTGAAATATTCACCAATCAAAAGGCGATAGCGCCAGCGCGAATGTCCACTGAGCTCATCTCGAGGTGGTCCATTGACTCTGCTTTGTCATCACTTTGTTGGGAATTCATTAAGGTCTATCTACCCAAATATGGGTATACAGTCCGATATGGATTTACTTACGACAAGTCAAAGAATTAAGTGTCTTTTCATATGCTCCCAACAATTTGCGATAAGGTTCTTCAAATAGCTCTAAACTCATAGCTGGTAAATAGCTCTCAACGCTTTTCAACTATAGCTTTCTTGGTGATATAGATAATCATAACTTCAGAGGACCATTTTTCATCAGATAGTGAACGGTAGTAAGCATTCTTAAAATTATTAAAACCGGCATTACATACACTGCAATTAAAACGGCTTCACAATTTTGTACCTACACATTTTAGAAATCTTTTCTAAACGTCTCTCATCTGAATATTGTTGATAATGAAGTATCTTAAACAAGGTTTATCAAGCAGTAGTTATAGTTAAAAATACATGTCAAAAGAGTAAGTTAAGCGAGTAATAGCACAAAAATTAATGACAAATAACCGTCAACAGTTACATTCCATATTTCATTGCGGTGCCTCTTCTTGATAAGTCGAATAACGGGGCTATTTTAAATAAGGGTTCCCCATCATAAAGTGTGTTTTATTATTTTATTGCAAATGTTTGATGAAAAGTTGTTACAGTCAGGCTTTTGTGTGGAACTTTACTGTCGCTGAATACGACCCGCTATAATGTCCTGTCCGAGTATTCATTAAGAGTTATTAAAGGTTTTACGACCCCCACGGCCGAGTATTCCACGGAAAAGGTCCCGATCTTATTCCCGATTGCGATAATTATAATTTAATATGTGTTTGCAATAATTTTAAAAGGGTACTTTTGGTGGTGAGCTTTTATGTAGCCGCGAATGTTGTGGCCCAACGGGAAGCGCTTCTTCATCCGAGTGTTAAAAATAACCGTCGCGGAAATGCAACGACGACCCTAGCGCCGGTGAATGACTCGTCACCACTCACCACTAAGGATTGTACACACTGATATTACGAATGAGAATAAATTTATTAAGTACATGTTATTGTCATGTGGTTCCCGGCATAGTTGAGTAGGACCAAACCTTCAATTCCCGACAGAACAGCATCAGTTATAGATAACATTAGTTTGAAGCTTCCAAGAAATCTGCAATCGCCAACTCCTCTGTCCAGCGTGGTGATTAGGGCAAATGCCAAGCTTATCTCCAGCAATAGTACACTTTTATGTTACTTTGTAGGTAATGGTTGATTAGAAGTAATATTCAAATTGCCATAATCTACTGTCACGAAAATAGACTGTCCCTATTTCTTCCAAAAGTACACCATTAATCGCCAAACATGCAAAGCAAGGGAAGAGAAAATGTATGTCAGTACGAGATATGGTCCCCCACGGGAAACGTCCCGAGATAGGTACACGGTGCATATTGTGCGACACGGGAGCGAGTTTATCGAGCATTACGCGGATTGGCACGTGACAAATGGTACATTTCGACGGTTGCCCTGACCCGCCGTGCATTAGAGAGATTACCATACTCATTAATGCAACTGAAAATGACTTTCAAGTGACTAATTCATTTGAATTAATCAACATAGCTTAGTATGAATGTTAAATGCTTGATTTTAACATTGGAAAGGTTTTTCTGATGGCTCATGTATTCTAGCAAATCTTGCTGCTATACCAAAAGGTCGCGGGTTCCAATCCCGCTAGAGGCATACGTTTGTATGATGAATACAGACATGTGCTCCCAAGTTATGGATGTATTTATATACAAAATGTATTTGTGTAGTTTATCAAGCATCTGGTATCCATAATACAAGCTTAGTTGCTTAGTGTGGAACTAAATGGCGCTGTATGTACTCGTATGTGCAAAGATATTTATGAGACCATGAATGGGATGACAAAAGACGCGTCTCCTCGAGATTTTTTTACATTTTTTGTATTTTCCTGCAGCGCAACTCGATGACGAGTTTGGGTACAGATCTCCTCATCTTCACTTAACATCAGGTGTGATTGAGGTCAAAGGCTAACCCGTTGTGCATTAAAAAAAAGATGATATTTGCTTGTGAAATACGAAGCATATTACTAAAATAGTTTCCTGATTTTCCTTTTGTCGTCAAAGAGGACACCAGTTTTAAGTTATTTGTAGATTGCATACTCGTTCAACAATTTCCTCTCTTTACACTCAATTACCCTCTCCCAGTAAGAGCGTCGGTGGCTCAGTGGTTAAGTAAGACGCGGTCTTCCAATTTGGGACGTCCGGATTCGATTCCCAGGTGGCCACGTAACAATGAGTTTTAAAATGTAATTTAATTACTTAAATGCATTTATCCGACTGTTCTTAAACGGTGAAGGAAAACACCGTGAGTAAACCTGCATGCCTGAGAAATAAAAATTCAAGGGCATGTGAAGTCCCCAACCCGCACGTTATACGAGGAAAGGCCTATATCCCTGCAGTGGGATGTTTACGGGCTCATGATGAAGTGAGAGGAGGCGGTGCCCCAACAATGGCGACGTGTAAGACTGATGAAGTAAACTTTAATATCAAACATGGCTAAGCCTTCCCTTTGTATAATCTTTAATATTATCTCATCTAACTGAGAATAATAAGTGACCTTAATGTTATGAAGTGTTGTGGTGTGTTGCCTTTATATAACTTACAATAACTTGTCTTTTTTATGAGAATAAAGTATCTTTAAACCTATATAAAAGGTACATCCAGACACACACACACACACACACACACACACACACACACACACACACACACACACACACACACACACAACTCTGACAAACACATAACACCCGTAATTTTATGTCGTGGCTTAAAAATGTTACAAAGTAGATCAGATAAATAGATACCTATAATTCAAATACCTAACGCCACAGTTTTTCCTTACATAACAAACAACGTTAAAAGCTTTCTGGCAACTTGAATCCCAACAGTGACGAGTGATCGATTATATCGAGCCAGATCCTTGGCTACGTAAATATTCTTTAGAATTGAAATAAAAGGCGATATTTATGTATAATTTTCTGAAATGAAATCACATGTCCTGTGGGTCAATAACACAACCACCTGGGCCCCACTTCTAGAAAGAATGCGTTCCCAAGTAGGAGATGGCGGGATGAGATGGATAAGTCCCTCAATGCTGGTTGCAGGAAGCTTGGGATAGGGAGGCGTGGAGAAAAGAGAAGAATAGAATTGCTTTACATGCGTAAGTTTTTTATCCCGTAGGAACAATTCACTTTATCGAGATAAAAAACCTATATCCTAGTATAGATTCGATCCCCAGCGGGGTACATGTTTAAGTACACGGTTTGGTTGGTGGTAGGGCATTTTAAATGTCCACCTGGCTAGCTACCACCATCTTAACTAAATCTGCCGCCAAGTAGCAATGTTAATAACAGTGTTGTGTTCCGGTTGTCAGAGATAAGATAGCCAGTCCCCCAAATGTGTTTGTCTTTCCGGGTCAGTACGCTTCCACCTTCGACCTCATCTTCACTTAACATCAGGTGTGATTGAGGTCAAGTACGAACCCGTCGTGCATAAAAAAAAAGAGTTGGATCTATTGTCAATAACAAATGGGACTAGTTTACTATCTATAACTTTGTTATAATGAAAAAACATATTTCGATATTGCAACAACGATATATTGGACATTAGTATTAATATTTTACCAACATCGATGAATATCGCTCATCCCTATAATGGATTCGAACTTTCGTTCATGTTCTATTACCCTCTATGAGATTCCAGTAGCCGAACTGTATGCACTATCACAAGTTCAGTCTGGATGAGATAGATACGATAAAATCACTAGCAACAGGCGGTTTCCTTGATATTTCAGATTTATATTAATGAACGAGTTAGCTATTGAACTCAATCCCAGTAAAGATGGGATGGGGAAGATGGGAAAAGTGGAGGCACGCTCAGAACCATAAAATTATTTGGAGCACTGGCTGCAATGCGATCAATGTCGCTGTTTGGCGGCAGACTTAAGCCCGTATTAATAAACCAATCTCAATACAAGTCTTGAGGCTGTATCATCCGAGATGCGTCTTAAGCAGTTGACGTTATATTTCCGTCCGTCCGTGCTAATTTATAAACCAATCTTGAGGTGTACTCAGCTGAGATCACTTCTCAAGATTCCGCCTCAGCGGCGAATGAATGACAGTCTTGAGTTTCGTTTATTAATACGCGCACCTCTCAAGTGAGTGCTGCTTGAGTATGCACGTGCTTTTCCGGTCTCAAGTTAGGTTTATTAATCAACACGTTTACTTGAGACCGGTCACAAGACTGTTCTCAATCTTGAGAATTGTTTATTAATACAGGCCTTAGATAAGATGGTATTGGTTAGCCAGGTGAACATTTAAAAATACCCTTAATTAATTATTGGAGCCCAGTAATTAGCTACGCGAACAGCATCGTTATAGATCCTCAAGCGTGCAGGTGTCTGGGCACGCTGGGCATGTAAAGAAATGGGCCATAGTTTATAGGGAGGCACCGCCTCACATCGGTTGCTTGTTCCGCCCACATAGCCCCACCTGCTCAGGTTGTCCTTGCATCGGCCGACCTGGATCCGAAATCTATTCAGGGATGTCCAAATCAGCTATGGCAAACCCAGACCAGAAGGTCCTCTTTAGGTGGAACGATGAGTGTGAGTGCTCCTTCCGCCAACGGCCATATCGCTACTCAGACGCATCACCCACCAGGTTCAAAATGTAACTATTTTAAGTGAACCCTGTGTACCTACAAAATAAAACATTTTTTTGATTTTGATTTTGGTTCCAATGATGTAATTCACCAGGTTATCCTTGTAGCGCCCAAGTGACTGCGCCGATTGGAAAACGTTTCGAAATGTCATGTTCTCGTATGTTTAGTCGTGTTTAATTGGCTTCCAAAATTAATTTTACCACGGTTTGTTTGTTTATTTAGTCTCAAAGGTTTTCTATCTTTACAATTCCCTTTTTTGTACTGCAGCACAACTTGTAAATTTATAAATACAAGTTACATTTAAAGTCAATGTACCCGTATGTCTCTAGTGTATCTTATTTGACTAAGGTGGAGCGTAGTTCATTAGCCGACCAGCCCCGTCGCTTCCGAGGGTATTCCCGTGAGAGATCCCAGAACAGACGAACCACACTCTAAATAGATACGTAACATTCAGTTTATTTCAACAAACACCTTTAAACTTTATGAAATACTGCTACTGTAGAATTTTTTTGGTTGTTGTCAAACCCAATATTCAGTTTTAGTTGGTTTATTAAATTGTATTTTTTTTTATCCACAACGGGTTAGCAATTGACCTCAATCACACCTGATGTTAAGTGAAGAGGAGGCCGAAGGTCGTAGCGTACTGACCCGGAAACCCATCTTATTTGGGGGATCTTATCTCTGACAACCGGAACACAACAATGCTAATAACATTGCTGTTTGGCGGCAGATTTAGATAAGATGGTGGTAGCTAGCCAGGCGTACATTTAATATACCTCCAACCAAACTGAGTACTAAATATGTAACCCGGCTGGGAATCAAACCCGCGACCTCCGAAACGTAAACTCAATGTTGTTTACATTGAGCCACGGAGGCGGTTAAAATAAATTATAAGCAAAATTCAGTTCTGATACTCGCTAGCGACAGCTTCAACTTGACATTGACATATTTTTTTCACTTCCTTAATTTATACGTGGAAACTTGTAATTGTCATTTTTATATACAATGTTCATATGATATTTATAAGAGTTGTATATGACCTTTTCCGCGCTAAAGTTATTTGATAATTTTCATCGGGATTTCTTACACCTCATCCTCTTCAGCCCCCAAACATCCCACTGCTTTCCCTCATATATGAGGGAGAGTATGAGCCATAGTCCACCACGCTGGCCCAATGCGGGTTGGGGACTTCACATGACTTTGAGTTTTTATTTCTCAGGCATGCAGATTTCGTCACGATGTTTTCCTTCACCGTTTAAGAGCAGCTGGATAAATGCATATAAGTAATTAAATTAAATATTAAAACTCATTGGTACGTAGCCTACCTGGGAATCGAACCCGGACCTCCCAAATTGGAAGACCGTGTCTTAGTTAACCGCTAAGCCACTGACGCTCTCACTGGAAAACTCATTGGTACATGGCCTGCCTGCGAATCGAATCGCGGTCATCCTAAATTGAGAGACCGCGTTGTAACCGCTGAGCCACCGATGCTACCGATAATATAATAATAAGTATTCGTTACAAGCATATGATCATATCATCACATCACACAAATAGTCAGAGCATAATACAATAAACATTGGTAAAATAATAATTCTTTGACAAACAGTGTCCACAGATAAAATTTTTCAGAAAACATAATGAACCTATGTTCAATGGATCCCAAAAGCGCACAGACAACCACAGCCCCGAAGTATGGAAATGAGAAACCCGAATCTTCTACGACACCCCCTCCATCAACTTTTAAAGACAGATGTATACTTTGTCCAAGATCTAAAGACGTGAAAATGAAATCACGATGCGCCAAACTTGTAAGGACCATTTGACTATGCTATGGACGGATTGTCTACAAAAAATACAGTTTCTAAATTGTAACGTATAACGATGTGTCAATGTTTTTATTGATTTTTCAGTTTCCTAATTAAAAAGCTCCTTTGTAGCACAAGTAGTTTTATTTTGCCCCTGGCGTTGCGAAGAGACGTCGCGTCCCTCTGCATTCTCTATCGCATATTTCATGGGGAGTGTTCTGAAGAACTGTTCGAGCTAATACCCGCTGCTCAATTTAACCGATACACTTCTCGCCGAAAATTAAATTTCCATCCACATCACCTGGATGAGTGGAAGTCTACCACTGTACGTTTCTCAAGAAACTTCTTACCACGTACGACCACCCTGTGGAACGGACTTCCGGCAGCGGTATTCCCGAACGAGTACGACATTGGAACCTTCAAGAAACGAGCCTACACCTTCCTCAAAGGCCGGCAACGCATCTATGACCATTTTGGTGTTGCCATTTGGTTGGTTGGTGGGTGTCCATGGGCGGCAGTGATTGCTTTCCATCAGGTGACCCGCATGCTCGTTTGCCGCCCTTTCATATAAAAAAAAAACATTTGATTTCGAAAGTGGGGTCCTTAAGAACAAAGTTCTATTTCGTTTCACGGAAGTTTCAAAATCTTCAATTTATGTTACATTACTTACTTATTCACAAATCCTTTGATTGTAATTGTCAAATAAATACAATTTCCTTACGACTTTCATCGTTTATTTATTCATCAACAAGTCCTTAGACGTTTGCATCTGAATTAGTCACTGCAGTAATATTACAGTTCCGTTGCGACTATCTCACATGAGTCAGTGTATTAAAATGATTCACTTTCGTGTCATAATCGTGCTTCCGTTCATATTTGGCGAACTTAACCTAAAAAGCTATCGGCCAATTAAATTCGACCCGAAGACGGATTCGCCAAAATATTTTATTTTGGTGTTGATCTTTTCGGGGCTTGAAAACTGTTATTAAAGACATATGATTTTACCTGTGTACCTTTTCCCCCTCTTTCATCTGCCATCCGCCATTTTAGCCATAATCAGATTCCTATCACTTCACTCCTCCCACTGTAACTCCTATAAGCTCAACAATGGTACACTGCATGGCGCCTACTGAAGGAAGGCGGAACCCTACGTGACTCCATTGTAGCAATCTACCTTGGACCTCATACTAAAGAAGAAACAGGGTGTGCAACTCCATAACAGGTTTCGCACTCCCCCCCTCTGAAAATGGGATAGTAGCCAATGAAATATTAAATGGTACTAGGGCTAACCCCAGGGGAATGCTTTCGTGTACACCACGGACTGTGCCTGCACGGAGCTTGGCGTTAGCGGTACCGCGAGTAATAGTGTCAGTAATAAAAGTGACAGAAGTGCTTATTTGAATTCGTCAGTCTAATATTTTCTTTTTTTCCGACAATCATCATCATCCTATCAGCCATAGGACGTCCATTGCTGAACATAGGTCCCCATAGATTTCCAGAGCGACCGGTTAGAAGCGGCTTCATCATTATCATCATATCAACCGAAAGACGTTCACCGCTGGCAAGGATCTCCACAACGTTCGGTCCTCCGCTCAGCATCCAGCGGCTTGCGTCAATTAAAAAAAAAGCACAATTTCTCACAATACATGCATACATTAATTCAGGATCTTTAATTCAAAAGGGGGTGGTCGGAGATATCCCACACTAAAGCGTTTGGGTGTTCCAAGATTAATGCTTGAAACAATTCCACGGTTCACCTTCGATATGTTTTGACAATCAAATACTAAAATTATGATTTTAATGACATTGTTCACGCTTCGAGCCATATTAAAATTGAAGCAACACCTATCACATGGATACTAAATATGGATGCCGAAATATATACAAACAGTCGTGTCGCCGGTCCGTCCGTGAGCAAACGAAATATTCTTCAAGATTAACGGCAGCTATTTTCGGCTGCGCGCGCGCACCATTCATGACACTAAACTTTCATTTGTACTGCTGTTCATTTGGATTAATGAATTATGTTAACGTCTCTGTTTATTTTTATTGGGCGTTTTTATTCAGCCAGTATGTTTGTTCCAATTCATTAATGTGATATATACGGTTTTATTCTTTACACAGTTAGGTAAATTTAGCAATTTGGTAATAAAATATTTAGGAAATATTTCAAACTTTCTATGTAACAAGCATTTAAGTTTGTTTTAGTTTACTTATTAACTTCATACATCTTGTTTGTATTATACTTTGAAAGTCACGAATCGAAAAATGTTTGTTTAACTAGGTAGGGCCTCGTTAAGTCGATAGAATAATTTATTAGATGTGCGCATAGAACTGTTCATTATTATAATGAAGGGCTTTAGAGGAAACATTAGTGCTCTCAAGGGCGTCTTGAGGACATTATATTTGATTTGATGGCACCTTAAGTACTAAGCTCCCAGCAAACACCAGGAGCATCTGCGTACGTGTAATGTTGAAGTACCCGCAGATTATTGAACCTCATTTGAATTCCGAACGACTCTCGGCTTCCCGCAATAGTCAATAACGACACGTGAAGATTCTACAAGTCTCGTTTATGGCTTACAAAGTTCAGACCAACATTTGAGTACCATGCTCATGTGGGTACGTATCTGTGTATTAGTTAGTTTAATAGTAACTTGTTAAGAGACTCCGTTAAGTAGAGTTACGTGATCAAAATTATAATTGTGGAACAAACATCTCCCGAGAGGGAGATTCACGAAACTATTCAGTAAGCTATGGCAAGACATGTGACGGATTTTGCTTGTTTGAGGATCATGGAGGATTGGAACCCTCCCTAAATATAAAAAGTGTAGGTCACTTGTTCTTTGATCCATTCATTACGCCTGTGATATAACTTTTCAACAGACTCAATTTTCGTACGATTGCTCAAATCTATGTAAATTTCGCAGGCAGATCGTTAAATTAGCCATTTCAAGAAATGCCTAGGAGGATCGTATGTATGGCGGAGATTTCCTACATTATTAGAAACTGTACAACTTATAGCGGGTTGGTTAAGTTAGTTTTCTTTGGGGGTGTGCACGGGAGTATCACCACCCACACGCAGCTTCGCGAGAAGGCGCGCGTGATGCTCCCACGCGCCTTCTTGACGTGGCTGGACCAGGGGATTCTTCCCAGCTACAACTTATAGGAGGGCGTCCGCTGCCGTCGTAGATCTGGCGGAGGGCGACGCGCCGGCGTGGCCGCGGATGAATACCGTGGGGTACCCGTGGCCACTCCGCTATGGTGTGAGTGGAGGAACTTCGGGGGTTTTTAGTGGGTAGGATCGCTTCTGTCTTTGGAACAGGTCGAATGCGTAAATGCATTTCTTCTCGTCGTTGATAACCCTCTAGTTAGTGCAGTTTCCAATAAAGTAGGAAATATGCGCAATTTCATGAATGGCTAATGCAATGATCTGCCTGCGACATAAAGGTGAACGCAAGAGTAGCAGTCCTCGCAGTCAACGGATTTGCTAACCAGGTATCAAAGATCGCGCCACCACCGCGAGCATGGAGTGCGCTGAATCTAATGACATCATGTGCGCATGTCGTAAAATTACTTATACCCACCGAAATGAGATGACTGCGGTGCTAGCAAGAGAGCGAGGTTATAGGATTGCCTACATACAAAGACATTCAGTTACTACTAGCGTACATGGAATTATAAAATATGTTGACTGCGGCTCACGCTGCAACTACCTACAAACTCGATAACTTAACGTGACTGTCTTGAATTTCACTCGAAATATTTGAAAGACATACACACGTAATAAAGTATTGATATATATTATTATATCACATAGTACAAGATAGCGATCGACTTTCTTGATCAAATGAGCGATAGGCAGAGGCGGTGGCTTTGAGCGTGCGACACGTATGATCCCCGACGCGTGGTACGGACGGACTTTCACTGGATACGTGAGTCAAAACAAAAGGCTGTAACGGTTCAATTGTGTGGGTAGAGGTGACACAAACGATGCAATTGGAGATCTTTGCTCACTGTCATGTATTGGCTGATAATGGCCTAAACCGTGGGAAAGTTTTTGAGGTGCGTTTTATATTTTTGTTATGAGAGGTGAATGTGCTAGCGTTACAACTCGGTTGAGCCTTGATTTTCCGTGGGTGGGTTAGCATTGGTAGAAATCACACTGTTAAGAACTGTTAAGTAAAAAAAGATATACCGTCTTATTCATAAAAATTTAGAATTTCTCTGTCGTTCATAAGGAAATGTTGTAATGAAAAAGTGACAAAACATATTTTAACTAAAACAGGCTTATAAAGCGTTTGTAAATTTTTATGAATAAGAGGGTAAGTCTTTGATTTGCATAAATATTGATATGTGTGCCGCAGTAGTGAATGGGTAACGACTCAACATAATGCTTCCATCGAAGAGGTAGCGCTGGTTTTCTGTCGCACCCGTGTAGGATGAGTTGGAGTGAGGAATTACATCATGGTAGGCATTGAGAATATTATAGATTTAAATAATATCAAATATTGCAACATTAAATATTAACTTATGCATAATTTAAAGAGATTTTGTTAGTGACAAAGTGTGACCATGTGGTGACCATTATGTGACAGGCATAACAGTCTAGACCAGAAAGATGGGCAGCAGCATCATTCTTGCGCAGCTCCCAAAAATCTGCGATCGCCAACCCGCCCACAGCAGCAGTAGTGGACATTTAAAAACTGTTGATGTGTGTCAGGTGCATTATGTATATATTCATGACTTGAGTTTCGGTTTTACGGTATTTAAATAAACACTTTTTGCGGATTGGAAGAAGAACTACTATGATTAGCATGAACTAGATGATTAGATAATTTTACCGTTGACATATCGGAAGGAAATTTTGTAATATTGAAGACCCAAAAAACTTTTATATTGCCATATGAGTGTTTGGTAAACTCGCCTCTGTATTTTGAAATTGGCAAACAATTTTGTCACACTCACACTGTTATTTATATATAAATGCAGGTATGGAAGCCATCGATATTTTTTATGCACAACCTCATTCCAAATTTTCAATTTTTAGTTATCTGTAATACTCTCCTAGTGAAATATGGAACAGCAATAAGGACGTCAAGTAGTTGAGTAAAATTAAAACATGTTATTTTGTAGAATATATCGTTTCGGTCGTGTATCGTTACGAAAAATTGTTGCAAAAATGACAAAAAAAATGCACAGAACACGAATAAGGATAACAAAGATTCCCGCTTTTTTAAAGCATTTACTTTTCACACACAACCTTTTAGAGCTCACCTCTCTAGTCGTTCAGAAATGTCACAGTCTGATTTTTTTTTTTCGTTTCATTCTCTCCTCTAGGAGAAGGCAAAGGGATCTAGCCCATAACAGCCATGTCTTATATCTCTTATTTCTTAAGTTTGTAAGTCAGTCTCAGTCAAAACAAGTAATACGTCGTACACTTGGCGTATACAGAGTCTAGTCACGGTCAAGTCATTCTGCAGTAAAGTAGCAGAATGCATTACAAAAGATTTTGGCGGCTGCTTGTGGGAACCCGACAGCTCCGTTACGCACTTTAATTTACACTTCCCTTCACTTGTACACCATCACTAACGTTTGCTGCACAATATTCTGCCATTATTAAGCTTCAAAAGTTAGAATGCACAAATTTTAAGAATTATAAAGAAAAATGCAACTTCACTGCCCCGAGTTCCCGCCAAAAAGCCTGTCACAGTCTGAATTATATAGTTCCAAATTCAAATAATATGTTTGTAACTGGAATTTTATTGTGGTTTAAATTCAAAATTACTCTATTTCTTCTTCTTCTTACTTGTACTGCACTGCCTACTATTTGCAATTGTCAGTCTATTCGGGCGATATTCCTGCCAGTGTCGACTGTATTGATAATTCCACTTAATAAATTATTCACATTTTCATCTTTTCTAAGGTTTCCACCTTATAGCGGTGGTAGGTTGGTCAGATCGAAAAATGCTTAGCCCTATTTTTATTTCCAATAGATTTAAATTGACATTCAACAAATGATATCATGTATTGATTGATTGAAATAAATGCTTCAAGTTTTGAAGTTATCTTGTAGGCATACAAAAGCTCAGCCATACACTTAAATTTACACTTTCCTTCACTTGTACTAATCATTCGACTTTCGCTGCACAATATTCTGCCTTTATTCACACTTCATAACTCAATAATATAGAAATTGCAAGAAACTTTCTAAACTTATTCTGATTGCAAACGCATTGGAAACATTTCATAGAATTTTATAAGTGGTTGATTTATTGATGCCAGTTTTAGAGAAATTGTATTTTGATGTCTATACCTACAAAAGATAGCAGGGTAGACAATCTATTTCAAACACCATAATTGAAAACGAGTAACAAAGAATATTGATGAGCCGTCACTCCTGGAAATAAAAGCGCCAGCGCTGCCGTGGCCGGTGCAGAGCGAGATTAAAATAAATGGACTTGTTTTCAGCTGTGCCGTTCAGTTACGGAGGTCAAAGGTTAAGGGTACTCGGTCTCGGCGGGCTATAGAGGAACTAGGTCCATTGAGCGAGGGCCGTGAAATACTCTGAATAGTATTGCTCAGCAGTACAAGTTTAATTTCAGCACCCGCAAGCTTTTTTACCTCAAAAGGTAAACACATATTGATCGTCAAAGGCTGTTATAAAATATCCGATTACACGAGCAATAAAATTGCATGGAACTGCTGAAAAAAGCTGCTTGATTATCAAGTTATTTCTTTGATTTGTAAAAAGAACAACCTATCATGCGGAAACGGCATCCTTGCTAAAGCGCTTGAATGGTAGTGACAACAGCATTCTGAGATCGTCTGCCCCGTCCAGAGATGCGGTCCTGTGAAAAATAAACATTCTTATAACTAAATAAAAACTAACAATATACTGACCTATTAAGCACTAATGTTAGTAACAGTAACAAAAGTATGGACTAAATCCTGAGTTAGATGACAGAGTAATAACGATAGGGCAAGTACAAAGGTAGTGCCAATCTGAGCATTGAGGTAGAAAATTCAGTTTAGCAATTTTTTTTATTTTTTTATTTTATTGTCAATCTGTATGTATGACGACCTGTTTGGTGTAGTGGTTAGAAGCTCTGACTGCTTTATTAAAAGGTCGCGGGTTTGATCCCGCTAGGGGCATATACTTGTATTATAAATACAGACATGTGTTCCCGAGTTATGGAAGTTTTTCACTTAATGTACATATTTACAAAAAAAAAAGAAAACGTATATGTGTAGTTTATCAACCAACTGGTATCCATGATACAAGCCTATAGTTGCTTGGTGTGGATCTAGATGGCGCTGTATGTATATGCCAATATATTTATTTATATTATTCTGCAATTGTGCGTATCTGCAGCTGCATGCACGTATCATACGAATACTCAGCATTATTTGCAGCGTTGTTTCGATGTCCGTAAAGCTACCCATTACGTGGTTCCTAAATAACTACTTAGCTTGAAATTAAAAAAAAAAAAAAAAAAAAAAAAAAACTATAATAGTTTATATGATGAAACCTGTAATTTGCCTTATTTTTTGTATTCGTACTTGGTAATATTTATACACAACTGTAACGCTGTTGGTTTCTTTAATAAATAAATAAATAAAATAAAAGAAATAAAATTTTATTTAATTTGAGTCTTTGGAATTCTTTTTAAATGAAGATTAACTATTTTCATTCAAGTGTATATTTTACCTATGAAGTTTATTGATTGAATGATTGATTGATCTGCCATTAAATGATCCAAATTCACTCAATTTATTAACATAAATACAGCCTTTACCTGTTGGAATCGAGCCTGATATCTACTGTTGAATGGAGAACTATGTTTATCCAAGTTGTCATCTTGGCGAAGCTTCGCCGTATCCGTGCCCTCCGGCTCACCCACGAATAATTCAGTGTCTCTCCAAGGGCAACGTCTGCGAGAAATCGATGTGGGGGTAAAAATAGTCAAGTGCTTCTCAACTAGCGGGTAACACTCGTAGTACGTGTGTTAGAGCTTCAAGTTTTACAACAAATGAAACGTGACTCCGGAACAAGACGTGCGCTTGTTATTTTTGTAAGATTTGTAGGTTTACTTTTATTGCGTAGTTTTACGACGATGCATTTAGTTTATTGGAGAAAAGAAACAAAATGTATCGTGCTGATAGTTTTTAAATTTTTCATGTGATTATAGCAAGGGAAGTACATACTCGTGGCTATTTTTAAGTAATCCGCTTCACCAAGCTGCCCTTTAGAAACGATTTAGTTCTGTTTAAAAATTAAATAATAATCCAAATGCCAAGTCTAAGTAGATTAGCGTTGACCTAGCGGAGGAACTTTAGCCTGAGGGAACGGCCTGCGAGGGTAACAATGCTTATAGTGAGTTGTAGACTTTGTCGTATTTTAAATAATAATGTCTAAATTGTTGATAATATAAACAAGCGCTTACCTAATCTAAATGATCTTAGGAAGGCCTTGTTATCTTGTTGCTTTGAAGATCTATTAAACATATACCCACAACGCAACATATACACGCTTTTTCACACACGCACACACATCCTGTCTCACAATTCAAGACGTGACTCCAGAGGGTGAGAGGCTGGTGATCTGTCACACTAGTTTCCTAGTACGGCCACAGGCTCTCACAAACTATGTTTTGTATATCACATAGATTAAGCACTTATTGTTGAGCTATGCTTACTTTTGTGAGAAAATAAAAACTTTTTGTATAGTTGTTTTGTATACAGGGTGTCCCTGGAAGTATGGATCAAATCGAACAGGGGCATGGGGAAGGTCATTCCCAAACTTTTTAACCCTATGAATGTCGGTGCCATTTTTGACGGTTCAAAAGTTATGATCAATTTTTTACATTTTCATATTATCGAATAGTGCTTATACAAAAAAAATTTTTAAAAGAAAACTAGCAAAGCTATCAGCTTAATTTTTTAATTAAAAATAATAATTTTTTTTTTTTTTTTTTTTTTTTTATTTTTTTTTTTCAGCTTAAGTTTGGGAATGACCTTCCCCATGCCCCTGTTCGATTTGATCCATACTTCCAGGGACACCCTGTATTCCTAGCTTGAATCGATTCATGACCCGCTGATATTAATTTTAAATAATTTTAGGAAGGTTTACAGCCAATTCGTTAAAAGCAATAACATACATAACAACTAAGTAGTACTTAAATCTTAGACTTAAACACATCCATATGTAAATCCTTATGATCACATTCCTTATCATAATTTTGAAGTAGGTTATTATATAGTTAGGTGTGTATTACAAGTAATGTCTCCATCTAACGACCTGTTTGGTGTAGTGGTTAAAAACACTGACTGCTATACCAAAAGGTTGCAAGTTTGAGTCCCGCTGCGGGCATGTAAATAAATATCTTTGCACATACACACAGCGCCGTCTAGGTCCACAGTAAGCATCTAGGCTTGTGTTATGGATACCACATGGTTGATAAACTACACAAATACATATTTATTGTAAATAAATACATGTATAAATGAAAAACATCCATAACTTGGGAATACATGTCTGTTTTCATCATACAAACATATGCCCCTAGCGGTTTGTATGATGAATACAGACACGAGTTCCCGAGTTATGGATGTTTTTCATTTATAAAATCAAAATCAAAAAATGCTTTATTTTGTAGGTACACCGGGTACACTTAAAATAGTCAGATTTTACATTTCTAAAGCTACTGCTTGTTCAAAAGGCAATTTTCCCCTGAGAAGAACAAGCAAGAAACTCGAGAGGTCGCTCTTTTTATATATGTAGTTATTTACAAAAAATTGTATTTGTGTAGTTTATCAACCATCTGGTATCCATAATACAAGCCTATTTGCTTAGTGTGGAACTAGATGGCGCAGTGTATATGTGTCAAGATATTATTATTTTCGGTGTTTCTTATTCTGAGCTTGAGCTGTTATTATCATACCAGTTACGGGCATTGTTATGATTGTTTTTATAAAGCCTTTCACTTCTTCAAAGTGAAGAAGGTAATTTCCCCACCATAACGGGTAGTAACCAAGTGTGCAGGGTTCAGCTGATGAAATGATAGATGAAGCCAAAACTTTCTGGTAACTCTGCAAGTGTCGAGTATCGTGGCTTTTTGTAAAATGTATGTGTTGTATGTTGGCATGTTCAAAGTTTTTGGGCTATTTCTTAAAGTTTTGGAGATTATTCCGGCGGATGACCGGAAGACAATCCGGGCTATTCGTATTATTATTACTATTATCCCTGTAGCCCATGTTGTGATATTGAGCCAAGGATAACTTGGTAAGTACTGCACAAAGCCTTACGATAATCCCCACTACGATTGCTATCAGGACAATACTCCTCTAAGTTGAATCATTTGTCAAGGGCCCAGACTAATCGCTACTGACCGCCGCAAATCTCTAATTCTAATTGTCTTCATTTAGCAACACAAATCCCTTCTATCCCCTAGTTTGTGACCACTACTTAGGCTATATTTGAATGAAAGGAACTTTAAAGCAAAATATATTTTATAAGGTCCTAATGTATTTGTTAATTCCATCCAGTGGATACATTAAGATTTCTTTTTAATAAAGAATTATTCAAAAAGTTGTGAGCATCGGTGGCTCAGCGGTTAAGACACAGTTTCCCAATTTGGGAGGTCTGGGTTTGATTCGTAGGCAGGTTACATGACTGAATGAGTTTTTAAATTTATTTTAATTACTAATGTTCATTTATCCGACTGCTATTAAACGGTGAAGGAAAACATCGTGAGGAAACCTGCGTGTCTGAGAAATAAAAATTCTAAGGCATGTGAAGTCTCCAACCCGCATTGGGCCAGCGTGTTGGACTATGATCCATACTCCCTCATTATCCACTAGAGTTATGTTAAGTTACAAATTAATAATGTGATAGAGATTACTTAAGTTGACATTTTGATTTAATTAGTACCCTAAAGCTTTTCGTAGAGGATTACAATACGGAGTAAATACGTAGCAATCCTGGCATAAGTGTACCAGAAAGCCTGAAGGGCTACTTGGAAAATCTCCAGTCGCGATAGCACAATACAAACGAAGTAACGGAGTCGTTGCTTTGTTTACAAATCATGCAAATCGCGACGAGTGAGCGCGAACTCCGTGTGACAGTCGCTAATGAATATTTAGCGGTATGCAAATCAAATGCACAATCACGTGTTCGGACAAAATTTGGTTGTCGTATTTGTGCTATCGCTGACTTCGTGATTCTGTAAACTCGATGGTTGACACTTTGCAGGACACTTAACCTTACTTAACCTTAAACTTAACCGCCTCCGTGGCCCAATGTAAACAACATTGGGCTTACGATTCGGAGGTCGCGGGTTCGATCTCCAGCGGACATGGTTAAATACTCGGTTTGGTTGGTGGTAGGGCATTTTAAATGTCCGCCTGGCTAGCTACAACCATCTTATCTAAATCTGCCGCCAAGCAGCAATGTTAATAGCATTGTTGTGTTCCGATTGTCAGAGATAAGATAGCCAGTCCCCCAAATATGTTGGGGTTTCCGGGAAAAAAAAAACACTGACTCCAGCACCAATCCCGCCTCCATAGTCATCAGTACGGAGTATGGAGCAGTCGCGGTGTGCCGTCCATACGAAAGGCAGTACTACTATAGAAATTGTAGGCTTTCCTCGAAATGCATTATCAAGACTGCTGATTCATACTGATATATGAACAGAAAATATTCTAAACAGTTGCAAAGATTGCTAAAAGAGTAAGTTATTATGTAGTTTTATTTGTGAACGTTGTGCACGCCACTGGTACATGTGAAACCTTGAAATAATATTCCATTTTCCAAATAAAAAACTAATTTGGATATAGCTTTGAAAATCACAGGAATTGGTACATATGAATAACGAAGAAAAAAAAACTCCAATTTCACAGGTAAAGACCTAATACATAACGTTTCAACTTTTATTCTAAAAACTAAAGCGTTGGGTGTTCGAAATATTAAAAAAATTAATGCTTAAACCATTGCCGCCTTTTACGATACCCACCGAAAGATGAGTTGGTTCTATTTTTTTTTACGTGACATCTTAGATTGCTACTCTGTAAAGTATTGGAAGTCTTACTAATTGCGTCACCGTCTAATGTAGTTTCAGTGTCGATTATGGTCAGAGCACACCGACGTCTGTCGCGGGCAGTGGTTAGGGAGATGAATAATGGGCTATTAGTGCTAAGACGTACAGCTTGTAGGCCGTTACTGAGGCGACAGTGCCGCTAATGTGTGTAACATAGATTATTGGCACGGTTGTAGGATGAGCTACAATAGATTGATAATTTGTGGCCATGTAACATGACATATTGTTGGGTGGGGGTAACTAGATTGCTCGCAAATTCGCCTCTGGTACCAATGCCTATTTGATGCCTTGCTTTTAGATGCGTTATTTAGGGTTTAGGTGCTGTTTCATGTTTAAATATCTAATTATCCGTTTTGCGGAGATTGAGCAATTTATAATATTAGTTAGATTTATTTTAATTTAATATTATATTTATATTTCGTGTTCTATATTTTATATATTTTCTATATGTAATGAATGATTAATAAACAAAAAAACAGATATGTACACAGGCAGTGGTATAGGATGTAACCTGGTATACAACATAACCTGGATTAAGACATAGGATAATTTTATCCAGATAAAGTGAGTACTTCCCGCGGGATAAGCAAATTTCCGCGATAAGTTATTCCACGCAGGCAAAGCCGCGGGCAGAAAGCTAGTATATTATACATGCGAAAATTTGGAGGTTACTTTGTTTGTTGGTTTGTTGCTCAATCACGGCGAAACGGATAAACGGATTTGGATAAAATTTGGTATATAGATAGAGCATACCCTGGATGTTTTACATAGGATATTTTCAGTGGCGTGTCCTCCATACAGGTAGAAAGGCAATGCCTACCCTAGACATTGTAAGCCTTGCTCGATATGCATTATCAAGACAGCTAATTCATACTGATATAAACAGAAAATATTCTAAGCAGTTGAGAAGATTGCTAATAGAGTAAGTTATTATTTTGTAGTATATAAACAAATTAAATATATCCGCGATAAAGTTATTCCACGCAAGCGAACGGGCGGAAAGCTTGTAGAAAATAAATTGCAATCCTAACTAAATAATACAGTACATCACTAAACTACAATCTAGACAATCCGAGATTGTGTATGCAGAGTACTAAATTATTCAATACCGACGTCAATCTATGTAGGAGTACTTCATCTTGATAAATAAATAAATAAATAATAAATATCCTTAGACATACACACAGCGCCATCTAGTTCCACAGTAAGCAACTATAGGCTTGTGTTGTGGATACCAGATGGTTGATATACTACATAAATACTTTTTTTTTTGTAAATAAATACTTATTATAAATGGAAACATCCATAACTCGGGTACACATGTCCGTATTCATCACACGAACATTATGCCCCTAGCGGGATTCGAACCCGCAACCTTTTGGTATAGTGGTCAGAGTTGCTAACCACTACACCAAACAGGTCGTCAAATACTTTAATGTTAGATATTGGATATTCATCTTCGATGGATAATAAAGGTAGCAATTATATAACTTCTGTATCTGCTAGTTATGGAATCACAAATATTGATACCCTTATTGGGTGCAGACAAAAATTATGTTATATTGCACATTCTAGTTGAAAACTAGTGTTTATTTTCGAAAGCCGGTCGATGCGAAGTGATTCTTAGGAATATTTGATGGAAACTATACACGATATTTAGCTTTAAATATAGTTTCTTTTATGTACAACGGGTTAGCACTTGACCTCAATCACACCTAATGTTAAGTGAAGATGAGGTCGAAGGTGGAAGCGTACTGACCCGAAATCCACAACACATTTACGGGACTGGCTATCTTATCTCTGACATGACGTATAAACATACATAAATATTTATATAAACATCCGTGACTCGCGAATAAATGTTTGTATTCATCACACAAACACTTACCCTCGCGGGATTCGAACCCGCAACCGTTGGTTTCGTTGATAGGGTCACTATCAACTACACCACTTGGTCGTCTTAGTTGCTTACCTTTTAATCTAATCTAAACACAGATGTTACTAGAAACTTTAAAAACCCAGAGCTTAAAAATATTCAGGCACTCCAGCTCCCGTGGCGCGACGAACGTTTATGTCGCGCGAGATAACAATTGTCCTGCTCATTGCATTAGATGAAATATATAGCTATCCCACTCTCACTCCTAGGTCGCGCGCGACACACGATGTCATGCCCTATAAAACACCCTAAAATCAGGATTTCTTCGGGGAAGACAGGACGACTGGAAACTCTAGTAAATCAATATTTAGACGTAGCCGACCCGTTGACCTGGTCATATGGGTCTGAGATCCGATGTCGGAAGCCCTACCAATGAGAAATACGATACTCTCCCCCTCCCCCTTGTGGAATTAGCCGCCCCTTCGTAATTTAATAACACAACATGTCTGCTATTCACAGTCGTAATCGACTTAGGAAATCTGGTTTCACGGTGGCTATGTTAAGGTCGAGGGTCAATGACTCACTGATCGTATTCCGTTTAATATTCCCGACTTAGGAGGCCTCTTTTGATTTTTTTACCCGACTACGGCGAAGCCAAAAGGAGGGTAATGTATTTACCGCGTCTAATAATAATGAAAGGTATTATTGACGACCTGTTTGGTGTAGTGGTTAGAAACTCTGCTGCTATACCAAAAGGTCGCGGGTTCGAATCCCGCTAGGGGCATAGTGTTCCCGAGTTATGGATGTTTTTCATTTATATATGTATTTATTTACAAAAAAAATGTATTTGTGTAGTTTATAAACCATCTGGTATCTATAATACAAGCCTAGTTGCTTAGCGTGGAACTAGATGGCGCTGTGTGTATGTGCACAGACATTTATTATTTAATTTCTTTTTCTCAGCATGAGCTGGTATTAGGATACCATTTACGGGCATTAACCAAGTAAATGGTGTATTCCAATTTATTTTAAACTCGTAAGTCAGTTTGTCCGTTTTCATCAATTTATTATTATTATTATATTCATCACAAAAAACATACACTTCTCGCCGAAAATTAAAATTCCATCCACATCACCTGGATGAGTGGAAATCTACCATTGTACGTTTCTCAAGAAACTTTCTACCACGTACGACCACCCTGTGGAACGGACTTCCTGCAGCGGTATTCCCGAACGAGTACGACATTGGAAACTTCAAGAAACGAGCCTACACCTTCCTCAAAGGCCGGCAACGCATCTGTGACCCAAAAAACATAAGCATACATGACAATCGGGAATTACAGAATTGTCATGAATGGGTAGGGACTCAGCAGTGTTGCTAATTTTCAGCCCCCCCCTGTCTGCTTATAATTGCAATTGTAGAGTGGTGTGTGTGTGTCGCGACTATCGCGTTTTAGTGTTAATTTGTGGACTCTGTACAAAAAAGTAGAATGCGTAGTCAGCCCAAAATAAAATGCACAGTGTTAACTGTACACATTATTGAAAAATGTATGAGGAACGTAGAGGAAATTTAGCAAAATTTTTTTAGGTCTTCCAACCTTTATCAAACGGCCCACGCACTTTATTCTATACCAGAATTTGGCAGGAGCTCTCAAAACTATCTCTATAAATTACAAGTACGAGTAAACATTCTGGGACATAAATACGCTTTATGGAGCGAGTTCCATCTTTAAAACAGTTACATTTTCCGAAGTGGGCCATAGATCTTGCGTTAGATAGCGGAAGCAATGCTTTCCTCGCCTTAATTGCCGCGGTCCCGCGCAGGCGATTGACGCCGCAAATGGGATTTTAATCTCTCGATCTGCCGATGCGCCGAGCGAGCGCTCACCTCATTGGTCGGCTGATTGACACTTTGTAACACGAACCCGTTTTCAAATAATGGTGTTACGATTCCAAATCGTTATCATTGATGACTGGGAATAATTGCTTATTATCTCAGAACTGCGGGCATTCTTGCATTAAAAACATTATTACATAATACTTCTTTAGATTTAGACGATTACTGATTCATTAGCATCAGCCGAAAGACGTCCACTGCTGAACAAAGGCCCCCAAAGATCTGCACAACGATCGGTTCTGCGCGGTCTGCTTCCAGCGGCTTCTCGCGATCTTTAACAAATCGTCGGTCAACCTCGTGGAGAGTCTGCCCACGCTGCGCATTCCTGTGCGTGGTCGCCACTTCGAGAACCTTTCCGCCCCAACGGCCATCGGTGCTACGAGCAATGTGGCCCGCCGACTGCCACTTAAGTTTGGCAATTCTTCGAGCTATATCGGTCACCTTGGTTCTCCTGGGGACCTCCTCATTTCCGATTATTTATACAAATTTTGTGACATCATATAAAAAAATGTATTTCTTATTACAATTTATAAATATTGTAGCTACCAACAGTCGATCGTAGAGAACAGTAGCTATTACGAACAGATCAGAATGTACTCGATTTGTCCGTTCATTGTATTTAATAATAATAATAATAATAAATAATAAAAGGTTATTATTTATTCATCACAAAAAAGAAAAAAAAACACAAGCATACATAGAATCGAGAACCACAGTATTGTGATGAATGGGTAGGGACTCAGCAGTGTTGCTGATTTTCAGTCCCCCCCTGTAGAGTAGTTGCTGCCACCAAAGACAGTATGGGCGACTTTCCAATGGCTAACGATTTTTGTTACATATATTTTTGTTTTTAAGTTTAGGCGTGGCTCTGTTATTTGTTAATTAATGGATTGTATTATGTTGTATTATTGTAATTAGTTGTATTGAAACGTATTATTGGAATTGCTGCAACTACTGAAAATGTCTGCGATAATTTTGACAAATTGCTTGTGTGTTCTTGAATTGTGAGTGAAAGTTGAAATAAAGAAATTAAAGAAATTGATGAACTTGTGACAGTGCGTCAGCATGGAGAAGTTGTTTATTTTCCTCACAAATCAGGAATTGGATGAACGGACATCCTTAAGAAAAAAATATATATATGGATGTGTACGACGACCTGTTTGGTGTAGTGGTTAGAAACACTGACTGCTATACCAAAAGGTTGCGGGTTCAAACTGCGCTAGGGGCATATGTTTGTATGATGAATACAGACATGTGTTCCCAAATTATGGATGTTAATCATTTATATAATGTATTAATTTACAAAAAAATTGTGTAGTATATCAACCATCTGGTATCCACAACACAAGCCTATAGTTGCTTAATGTGGAACTAGATGGCGTTGTGTGTGTGTCCAAGGATGTTTATTTATTTTCTTAATTATTTATTTATTTGTTTATTTATTTATAAACTTATTAATCCGCTGGGCTTTGTTGATGACTTTCGTTCTTCTTCAGCTCTGTCGTATCTTACATGAAAATAACTATCTGAAAAGATAGATACCTATGTTGCGTATCCTGGAAAATTACTTAAATTAGCCCTCGGAAGCTTTCAAAATCCATTGTAACTAAACTGCGCTGACTCATAACTATTAAAGACAAAAAGAAATACGCAAAACAGTATTGACATATTATAGTGCATTACGATATAAATGCCTTATGGTGGCTATAATAATGACAATGTTTAACCAATATATGTTTTTCAACATACTTGCGAGAAAACAGATTAAAAAATCACGCGGCGTGCTGCTTGCTGGCTGGCGCTGCGCGGCGCGCCAGTTCGAAATATGAAAAAAATAAATTTGAAGCATATTTAATTATTGATCTCTATAACATATGGAGATCAGTGATATGTTATTCACCAGTTATCACTTGGCTATATGAGACTTATGTTCTTTGCCATAGGAAATAGTGCGGTTATAGAATATTAACTTCACTATTTACGTTTATAACACAAGCGTGTTTTATGAGCAAGTATGTTTAAAAAGATTATTATGTTCATAAGTGTGCTATAATTTATATAAAAATATGGGTATTTATTGCAATAAATGTAATTTTAATATATGTTTTCCAGGCTTAGACAGCAACATCTAGTTTAATTAAGCCCCGACGAAAAACGACGAACCATATGTGTTTGACGCGTTGTGTGTGTCCAGTCTTTGTCCGGATTTGAGTGCAAATTTTATACGAGGGGACAATTTTATTAATTAGCTATCATCATCATAGCCAAAGACGTCCACTGCTGGACAAAGGCCTCCCCCAAAGATCATGTTATTAGCTATGTTTGATGAAAATTAAATTAAATATTTAGCTTTTAACCGACTTCAAAAAGGAGGAGGTTCTCAATTCGGCCGTTTGTATGTTTTATTTTAATACAGTTACCACAATCTCACCTGATGGAGTGACGATGTGGTCGTAGATGAAGCACGCGATCCCAGTAAATGCCTATTCACCCTGCCCTTGAAGATCCCAAGGTTGTAGAATTCAGGAAAGACTGACGCCGAAAGGGAATTCCATGCCTTGGCTGTTCGCATTATGAATGTAGAGTCGAACTGCTTAGTGCGAATATTCGCTATGTTAAATATCTTACTTTATTGGCCCACTAAGTGTTTATTTAGGTTCAATGTGTAGCTAAATTACTGTGCATATAATTTCAAATATCTGCCGTAACAATTCTCGTTTAACTCAAACTCTGTGATAGTTGCTCAATTTCAATACTGCATACCGTGTGCTCGTATTTACTGAAAGCGCATTACACGATATTGTCGGTAGGCAGTTTGAGAAGGCATCACGAGGCAGTTTATGCCCAAATGCAGGCAATTCGAGCGTCGTGCAGTTTTACTTACTAGCAGGTGAAGTTGGCTGCCGTCCAATAATGTCAGTCGTGCGCTCTGGAAATCTGTGAATAAGCTCTGAGGAGTAAGCCAGCAATAACTAGAACCGACTTAAAATGTCATCTGTATAAATAAACTGTTCTTAATGCCGGTTTCCTCTTGCTATATGTACATGGTGAAATTAAATTCGTTTAATTTCCTGAAACCACATGTTTTGGTGCTGATGTTGATCAAACAATATTTAACATGATTTATAAATTATTCGATTGACAATAAGCGTCAATCATACAACTTAAGGACTTCTAATAAGTAAATAAATAAATATTTCGGAAACTTACACCAATCGTCTAGTCTCAAACTAAGCAAAGTTTGCACTATGGATACTAGGTAACGGATAAACGTACATAAATATTTATATAAACATCCATTAAACGGGAATAAATGACATTCGTCCTCGCAGGATTCGAAATTCGAAAATAACTGTTTTTTTTAAATTATTTTTTATGCACAATGGGTTGGTACTTGACCTCAATCACACCTGATGTTAAGTGAAGATGAGGTCGAAGGTGGAAGCGTACTGACAACCCCAATACATTTGGGGGACTGGCTATCTTATCTCTGATAACCGGAACACAACAATGCTATTAACATTGCTGCTTGGCGGCAGATTTAGTTCAGTTGGTGGTAGCTAGTCAGGCGGACATTTAAAATGCCCTACCACCAACCAAACCGAGTACTTAAACATGTACCCCGCTGGGGAACGAACCCGCGACCTCCGAATCGTAAACCCCATGTTATTTACATTGAGCCACGGAGGCGGTTGTGACCGGTCTCAAGTAAACGTGTTGATTAATAAACCTAACTGAACTAAGACCTGAAACGCACCTGGATACTCAAGCAGTACTCACTTGAGAGGTACGCCGAGTTTCACGTATTAATAAACGAAACTCAAGACTATCATTCATTCGCCGCTGAGGCGAATACTTGAAAAATGATCTCAGCTGAGTAAACGTCAAGATTGGTTTATAAGTTGGCACGGAGCTTGAGATACCGTCAACTGCTTAAGACGCATCGCGTGTGATACAGCCTCAAGACTTGTATTGAGATTGGTTTAATACGGACCTTAGTTTATCTCAAGAAGAAAATGGACGTCATCATGAAACAACCAGACGGACAAAGTTTACGGCATCTTTGACACTTCGGCAGAAAAATGTTAATGAAATTAAGTATTTCGCAGGGGTTTATGACCGGCCTATGGTATTTGCATGGCGTTACTGTCGCATGTCGCATGTCGGGTCGCGCTTTGTCGGAAACGGCAGATTGGAGCGGTGTTCCCTCGGGGATCGTTGTGTACACCTACATATATTACATGACCTACTCCTTGATGATATCTGGTAACTATATAGACTCTGTTTGATCTTATTGACGTTTGCTGGTGGTAGGCACGGAGTAATTAATATACTAGTCAAGAGATTATAAATATAAATTGAAAATTCAGAAAACTTCCGGCGAAATGATTAAATTAATAATAATAATTTACCATTTACTTGGTTAATGCCCGTAAATGGTATGGTAATACCAGCTCAGGCTGAGAAAAAGAAAAAGAAAAAGAAAATAATAATAATAATAATAATAATAAATTCTCAATACATGCCGCATTGCTAGGAAATTTTTAACGTCTGCAACCATAACCGACAATCGCGTAACATAACCCTGTTATCCCTTATCATGCTTGGCTACGCCCCGCATGATAAGGTAATACCCTCAAAAGAGGAGAAAATAAGAATTTGAAATAATAATAATAAATAAATAAATATTTCGGACACTTACACCAATCATCTAGTCCCAAACTAAGCAAAGCTTGTATACTATGGATAACTAGATAACGGATAAATATACATAAATATTTATATAAACATCCATGACTCAGGAATAAATTTTCATATTTATCACACAAACATTTACCCGTCGCGGGATTCGAACCCGCAACCGTTGGTTTCGCTGATAGGGTCACTATCCACTACACCAATCGGTCGTCCGATTATACCGATAAATTAAACCAACTATGTTAAAAGCTATTGAAACGGGTTAATCGATATCCTGTTCCCCCGGTAGTCTTTAAAATACCCGTAAAAATGGCCAAGTGCGTATCTCATCACGTTCAGTGTAGAGTGTGGTGTATTTGAATTCGTATATTTACCAATCCGATTATAATTATTTATTATTCTGCTCATTATTGTACCTCACGTGGCGTCCGTGCGTCACTGGGCATTTGGGGGCACTGAAAACCAGCGCTGTGATTCGTCGCAGCATGAGCTGAGTGCTAACCCATTTGTGCACGCCGCAACACGTGACAGCATTGTTGGGGTCTTCTTCATAATTGTATTTCTATTCAAGCTATAATTTACTTCTTTGTTTTTGTATCGTGTTGTGGCGTTTATACGAATAAACTATTCTTATTCATATAAAATGTCCATAAAAATGGCCAAGTGCGTATCTGACCACGTGTAGCATAGTAGTAGAGTATGGTGTATTTGAATTCGTGTAATTCGTTATAATTGCTTACGATCTATTCGATTAAAATATTTTCGTTTACCCATACAAAGTAAACCATTCGGAAACCATCTTTACTGTGGAATTCCAACAATTTTCTGCTGAATTCGGTTATGGTGTCTGTGATTTTATGGACTGTATGAAGATAAAAGAGGGTTCTTATGAAGGTGACAATAATATTTATTCTAACTGTAACAACTGGCCCCAAAGCCAAGACAAAACAATAAATCAAATCGTCAAAAAGACAGGCAAGGTAAAAAAATATAAAAGTAAGAAGTATACAATATTACTATAAAAAGGTGCCTATACGGCACAGTGGCTAATGGAAAGTTGTTCGTAATCAGGAGTGGAGTTACCAGCAGAAAATTGTTGGACTTCCATACTAAAGGTGATTTCAGAATGGTTTACTTTGATCGAATAGATCGTAAGCAAGGGTGAATAAGAATAGTTTATTTGACCTATTTAGCGACACACATATATGTGAAAATATATACAGTGAGTTTGAGACCGAGTGAGATAAAAGTATAGTACACAAAACAGTTTCATGTGTTAGAATAGGTACTCCTATCTCATAATGTAGTTTACAGTATACAATAAAAATAGCTGAGCAGTTTCTCTTATAGACTAAAGTTCTTAAAAATTAATTTTCGGTGTCGCAAAGTGGTATCAAAGAAGGTATCCTTCTCAGCATAAGTTGCAGGCTACACCACTACATACACAGTGTCACCAATAGGAATTACACGAATTCAAATACACCATACTCTACTGCTATACTACACGTGATCAGATACGCACTTGGCCAATTTTATGGGCATTTTATAAGAATAGTTTATTATGAATTAATTAAAAAAAAAAAAATGAACGCCACAACACGATACAAAAACAAAGAAGTAGTAAATTACTTACTAAAATAGAAATGCAATTATGAAGAAGATCCCGACAATGATTTCACGTGTTGCGGCGTGCACAAATGGGTTTTTTTTTATATATTAAAAGTAATTTAAATCTCCACAGACACATGGTCCGTGCTCTTGTTTACAAAAATATAATTTATAAATTAACTTGTTTCTTTTTACATTTTATACTCTAAAGACTACGACTATGCTTAAATCTAAAACAGTGAGTTCCTGTTCTTTATGTATGTATATATATATTTATCTTCCCATTGTCATATTCTTCTTATTATTATTTTTAATTATTCCTATCCCCGATATAATTATGGTATGTAAAATTTTAAATATTTGCTTATGCACAAATGGGTTAGCACTCAGCTCATGCTGCGACAAATCACAGCGCTGGTTTTCAGTGCCCCCAAATGCCCAGTGGCGCACGGACACCACGTGAGGTACAATAATGACGAATGTCTATGGTTCCTGGTGGAAAGTTGTTTGTAATCAAGATTGACGTAACTAGTTTTTATGGGAATTACACGAATTCAAATTCACCCAGTAGACGAAGGAAGTGATATCGTCTAGGAGTTCGATTCGAGTTACAGAATGGTTTACTTTGTATGGGTTAACGAAAATTTTTTGATCAAATTTGTCTATGGTTCCTTGCGGAAAGTATATAATAGAAATGTTGTTCTTGTTATCAAAGCGTGATCTGGATAGTAAATGCTGATTCCACGGACTTCCTTCAGCGGATGCTAAAGATCTAGCAAAGTGAAGGAAATGACATCCTGGCACTTAACCTACATCATGTCGAAAGACGTGTAATATTATACATCTCAGAATGCAGCCTATAAAATTGTCTAGAGTGTTTTTTTTTTTTTTTTTTTTTTTTATTTATTAGGGACAATAAACAGTTTTACAGTGTGTATAACTTACAACATTATTAACAAACAAATATGGATGATTGTAAAACCAGCAGCATTATCCACAAATTACTAACAACTCAGTACAAAACTAAAGGAATAACTAAACTAAAACTAAAATAAATAACGCAATCTACCTGTTATATACATGAAGTATCAGATGTAGTCGTAGAAGCTACAGTTTAAATATAAGGAATATAATATGTAGAAATAGTTGATGACAGCATAGTGTAGATGACAGCAATTTAAAATTTATTGAAATATTATTTATTTATACATTTTGTAAACACACACATATGTTTGCAAAACAAGGAAGAAGGAAATATATACGGTGACCTTTGTTTATTTACAATACAATACAATACAAATACACTTTATTGTACAATAGGAGAACATACATTTTACAAAACACATTACTATATTTTATTTATTTACTTGTTTAATTATTTAAGTGTTTGTTAGAACAGCTTCATATTATTTCATTTGCGCCGAAAATTTCGAAGACAATGTCGGCAATAGATTATTTTAAGAAAGTAACGATTGTGACAGATGAAGGACTTAATTTAGTATAGTTCAGTCGGTTTTTCAAAACGGCGACTAGTGTTCATCAAAATATAAACTACATACGCAACAAATACAAAACATCAAATGTACTCTAATATCTTTTAAACGGCTTAACTTTTTAAACGGCTTAAATTTGCATTAAACAAGCCTAAGAACTTATCCACGAAGTCGGCGGTTAAGACGCGATCTCCCAATTTGGAAGGTCCGGGTTTGATGCCCAGACAGGCCATGTACCAATGAGTTATTAAATTTAATTAAATTACTTGTGTGCATTTATCCGATTGACTCCTGCTCTTAAACGGTGAAGGAAAACATCGGGAGGAAACCTGCTCGCTTGAGAAATAAAAATTCAAAGGCATGTGAAGTCCATACTCCCTCGTTATACGAGGGAAGGCCTATATCCCTGCAGTGGGATGTTTACGGGCTTATGATGATGATACATAAAAAAAAATACAAACTATATACCATACTAAAAACATAAACTATATACATACCAAATAACTGTGATAAAAGCTAAATACCTTGGAATGCCTTAACCGATTTTCATCAAACATGTAATATAAATCGGTCCACGCATTACTGAAATACATCCTTAACCGCCTCCGTGGCTCAATGTAAACATCATATGGTTTACGATTCGGAGGTCGCGGGTTCGATGAAATGAAATGAAATGAAATGTTTATTAGCTATGTACATGTTTAGTACTCGGTTTGGTTGGTGGTAGGGCATTTTAAATGTCCGCCTGGCTAGCTAACACCATCTTATCTAAGTCTGCCCCCAAAACAGCAATGTTAATTGTTACGGTTGTCAGAGATAAGATAGCCAGTCCCCCAAATAAGATGGGGTTTCCGGGTCAATACACTTCCACCTTCGGCCTCATCTTCACTTAACACAGGTATGATTGAGGTCAAGTGCTAACCCGTTGTGCATAAAAAAATACTAATCCGATGCCTAGCGTAAACATTCTCGTGTCACGTCGAGGCTACAATGGAATGTAACATATCTAACGTGCTGGATTGACAGGGACGACAAATTGGCGGCCGGTGATTTCCTCGGGGGCCGCACGGTGCGGACGATGGTGGCACATGACACGCCAGCCTGTGTGACGGCGTAATCCAACAGCGGTATTGGTGATGTCCTGTTACATAATAATTACCTCACAGTAGACTCGTGGAACCTACTTACTACACCATTAATACCATTTATTTACGTACATACGTTTTGCACATTTAAAAGAAAATGTAAGGATTGGCTTTTATGCAAACAGATGTCTTCCAGTAACTGGGGCTCTGTGATACCGAAGATTGGATTCACCGAAAAAAAAATTATACAACAATGTCACCCCGTCAAGTTATATGGAAAGGGTAAATATTCGTTCGAAGAACTAATTTACATTGTGTCCTAACATTTCCTCTTTTAAACTTGCACAATTTATTATCCATTTGCGTAAGTTCCCTGAGCACAACACGCATTTGGGTCACGTGTTGTACAAGCTCTTAAGTTTCGGTTAAGAATACCTTCCTGCGAAGTAGAGCAAACTGCTGCGAACACGCGACCCGCAAGTTTTACGGCCCGGTGAAATTAACTAAGCCCTGCCACAGTGTAGTATGTACAGTAAAACAACATACACAATTGGTATCGCTCTCGCATTAGTTGTAAGCGTATAAATAAATAACCGGCCAAGTGCGTGTCGGGCCACGCGCAGTGGTTCCGTTAATGTCTCACAACATGCGGACTTAGTTGGGAACTTTTTGTTGTTTGATAAAATGTTTTCAATGGAAAGTTTACCACTATTACTTATTAACTTGTAAAATCTAGTTGTAGAATAGAATTTATATTTTAGTTGCCACTATACAATAAAGACTTTTCCAGTGAAGTATTCAGCTATCACCAAAAATGCAATGCAATTGCAATTGCATGCAAGTATTTCCAAAAATAAACCAATAAATAATAAATAAATATCCTTAGACATACACACAGCGCCATCTAGTTCCACAGTAAGCAACTATAGGCTTGTGTTGTGAATACCAAATTGTTGATATACTACATAAATACATTTTTTTGTTAATAAATACTTATTATAAATGAAAACATCCATCACTCGGGTACAAGTGTCTGTATTCATCATACAAACATATGTCCCTTGCGGGATTCGAACGCGCGACCTTCGGTCGACAGACATATGTTGTTTATTTAATTTTTCTGATATGTCAATATTTCATAATGTCAAGAAAATGTGCTTTCTTGACATTATGAAAATAGCTGGGTCGGTGGCTCACAGGTTAAGACGCGGTCTCCCAATTTAAGAGGTCCGGGCGCGATTCCCAGGTAGACCATGTACCAATGTGTTTTTAAATTTAATATAATTACTTATATGCATTTAGCCGACTACTGTTAAACGGTGAACGAAAACATAGTGAGGAAATCTGCATGACTAAGAAATAAAATTCTAAGGCATGTGAAGTCCCCAACTCACATTGGGCTAGCGTGGTTGACTATGGCCCGTACTCCCTCATATACGAGAGTAGGCCTATATCCCTGCAGTGGGATGTTTACGGGCTGAGATGATTATCAAAATTTTTTTTTTAATATGAGAGGGTGGCATACGAGCATGCGGGTCACCTGATGGAAAGCAATCACCGCCGCCCATGAAAACCCGCAACACCAAAAGGGTCATAGATGCGTTGCCGGCCTTTGAGGAAGGTGTAGGCTCGTAAAATAGCTGAATTCTGCTATGTGAACAAGTAAAGGAAAGAGTAAATGCCGTGTCGTATCAGGAAGTCAAAGAAAAGGCGGAATGTAGAGAAGTGTGGAAAGGACTCGACCGACAAGAGCATAGAATAGAAGAGAGAAAGGTAGAGACTGAAAAATCGGCTGAGCTTGTGTGGTGCTGGCCTTGTATAATATGTAGATAAGAGCACGACCTAGTTAAATTACCTACTGCATATCCTTTAACACGCTGTGGTTACTTACTGTGTAAGTACAGAACTTTCCGAGTAAGGAACAAGTACAGCCCGCAACCAAGGCCCACCCTGCTAATTTACCTGAGAACTATTTGACATGGTTTATGTAGGTTCATTGCTCGTGGAGTCTTTATATGAAGTCCTAGTTTATGTAACAAACGACCAGACCACCTCCTGGTAGAATCACTGCCATTCATGACATCTTTAACTTTTTAGCTTAAGCTTTTTTTATATGTTTTTTTTTTGTCTTGTAAATGTAAAAATATATGTTTCAGTCAACTAATATATGCAGGGTTACAGTGCTATTACACTGAAGGTCAGCAAATATACGCCCGCCCTAACAATTCAATATTTGCATTCGAGTGTTGAATAAAGTATTGAACATACAATATCGTGAACTCCGGGCGTTTGCGGCTTTGCACCTATCGTCGTGAGCGTCGAGATGTATAGTGTTATACATAGTGATATGAAGAGAGCTACATTTATATGGGTACAATTGCTTGATATATGGTATACCAATTAGCGTGCCCTCCATACAGGCATAAAGGCAGTGCCTACCCTAGCAAATTGTAAACCTTCCTCGAAATGCATCGTCAAGATAGCTGATTCAAGGTGAAGTGTGTGTAAGGATAATTATGATTCTTATTTAATAGCAAATTTTATCATTCTAAATGTTGTAATTATGTGGAATAAGCTACAAATGCGACCGTCAAATGACACATTTAACGCTTAATTCGATGATAGTTTAAAAAAATAAACAAACTACCTATGCCAATACTTTCTATTTCACTTACCTACCTAACACGCCATATTTTTTTCTTTACGATAAAAAAAATCATCCAGTATATTTTGTAGTGGCAGAGCCACGCTGTAAGCTATTAAGCTTGCAGCATGAATGGGCCGGCTCGACCGGGGAAGTACCACCCTCTCGCAGAAGACCGACGTCTGAGTAGTGGCATTTTGCCACTGCGCTTCGTCCGGTGAGCGAGGGCGCCGGAGGCCCACCTTCCAGTCTCTCTCCAGAATGGTAGCGCTATTTAAAGAGTTAGTACCCCAGGAGGGTACCAGCACTATTAGTGCTGGAGAATCCCTCGTCGGTCAGGCTGCCCTACTTATTCTGGGGTGGACACCTTCCTCAAAGGCCGGCAACGCATCTGTGACCCTTTTGGTGTTGCGGGTGTCCATGGGCGGCGGTGATTGCTTTCCATCAGGTGACCCGCATGCTCGTTTGCCGCCCTCTCATATAAAAAAAAAAATATGTCATGTATGTATATGCATGTGAGGGTGCGAGTGTGTGGGTGAAAGAGAAAGGGCGCGTGTGTAAGCTTATACCTGTGAATGCCCTTCGACATGGTCTTGGGTTCAGATGCCTCATACGGAGCGTAGGTCAATCACATTCACAGGTTACAGATAGGAGCTCTTTGATCTTCGTCTTTTGCAGTCTTATAAGGAAGACTGCAAAACGTATATATCGAACAGTTATTATAAGTATAATCTTACTTACTCTAACTTAGATTACTGTAATCTTACCTATGAAATTGGAGTTTTATTTCTTCGTTAATCATATGTACCAATTCCTGTGATTTTCAAAGCTATATCCAAATTTGTTTTTTATGTGGAAAATGGAATATTATTTCAAGGTTTCACATGAAATATTTGTTAATTTCTAGGTAAAAATACATAATAAAAAAAATTTGAACAGAGCTCTTTTCATGTGCTTCCCATAATCATTTCTTAGATTCGCTGAACCTTTTATAAAGCGGTTACTTTTAAAAATTAACGCTGCCTATACTTAACGTAAAGTTATCCGATAATACACACAAAGTTTAACTAAATTTGGATTTGCCGTTCCCAAAAAAAAAAAAACAAAAATGTTTGTATGGAGAAAACAGTCTTAATGAAATTCTTCATACAAAACGCCAATTTCATAGGTAAGGACCTAATATTTTAAACAGTTTAGTAGTTCGATACACACTTGACCAGGTTTTAGATAAAACATAACCCTTTCAGCAATACCCTATGGAGGCATCGACTGTTATTTACGTCTTTGCTTTACTTTGGCTATAACAGATGTGATGGCTGCACATAACAAGTTGGCGATGTCTCCGCCCGAGGTTTGGCGAGATGGATGGGCCACTCGCGGCGGCTGGTGACCGCATCCATTACGAAGTTGCACTGCACTAGTTAGCAGTGGGGCGGGTGGGGCGTTGTGGGGCGCGGGTGGGGCATGACCGGGGCGCGACAAACTTCCCAGTTACGCAACGAGGCATGGACACTGATGATGTTGTTTTGCTGACCGTATTATTAAACGGGATATTAAAATGAGAAGATTGCAGGTAACAGGATTTTGTGCGTTTGATCACTAGGGAGTTTTCTGTGAAATTTAATTGATAACTCAATCAATCAATCGAATCAAATACGCTTTAGTGTTTAAATAAGGAAGGTACATTTAAATTTCTTATAGAAACTACAAATTAGGCGGCCTTATCGATTACAGCGATCTCTTCCAGGCAAGCCTGGTTAACTCTGTATAATATAATGTGATATGGTAGAAATAACCAGAAAAACTGTGTTAAAATGATACGGTTAACTAATTTCGTCAAACATAAGAACCTGTTGTATGTAGCAACTACATTTTTTGTAGTGAATAAAAAGCAGGTAAAAAATCTACAGCTAATATGGTTTAATATTTTGTTAATAGTTTGGACATGTGTCGGGTACACATCATACAAACATATATCTCTAGCGGGATTCGAACCCGCGACCTTTTGGTATAGCAGCAGAGTTTCTAACCACTACACTAAACAGGTGTCATGTGAGAAAGGTAATACTCTTTTAGACTTATTATTTTAGAATTATGAAATTATGGAAGTGAACAAAATTTAAAATCGATTCCCCAGTTTATGGTAAACGGGCTGGTGTAATTGAGATGGGGCGTACCACTAGCTGTATAAAAAAACTTTGCTAGAAGGTTGTACCGCCTCCGTGGCTCAATGCAAACAACATTGGGTTTACGATTCGGAGGTCGCGGGTTCGATCCCCAGCGGGGTACATGTTTAAGTACTCGGTTTGGTTGGTGGTAGGGCATTTTAAAATGTCCGCCTGGCTAGATACCACCATCTTATCTAAATCTGCCGCCAAGCAGCAATGTTAATGACATTGTTGTGTTCCGGTTGTCAGAGATAAGATAGCCAGTCCCCTAAATGTATTGGGGTTTCCGGGTCAGTACGCTTCCACCTTCGACCTCATCTTCACTTAACATCAGGTGTGATTGAGGTCAAGTACGAACCCGTCGTGCATAAAAAAAAAAAAAAAAAAAACCGTCTAGTGAACGAATGCTACCACATTTACTTTTGCACTTAACTGTAGTCAAGACCTCATTTTCTCTATCACCATCTTCAGAAGCATGACAAGATGTTTACTGCCGACTCGCGACAAACACTCGAGACGCATTTTAAATTGTTCTCCAAAGTGGTGGAAAATTGTCAGTCTGCGAATCCCATTGTGAAGCAGTAACCGGTGATAGTAGATAGGAAATCCAATAAAGACAGTCGCAATGGAAATTCAACAATGTTAAAGGTTTGAAAAGTGTCTGCACAAGTTTCCGAGAAATTGTTTCTGAAGTATCGGTGTACAGTTAGTTTCATTGCTATTCATATAAACGCTTTAACATAAAACCCGACCGTTTTACTTGGGTTTGTTTTCGGAATAAAGTTTTTTGCGGTGAAATATTTTGCGGCTGTGGACATTTACTTATTTAGGAAAAACAGCGGGTGTTATGCGTTTGACGGCGTAGTTTGTGTGTGTGTCCAGTGTTTGTCTGGACTTATAACTCAGTATAACGTGTGTAATTTGAGTGCGTTTTTTATATATTAATTTAAGTCGTTGACAAGATTTTAACATTGAAAATGTAGGCTCGATTTTCAGCGAAAATGTGACATCGCCAGGTGGTCGTGGGTTTTGGGACTATCGTAGCCGATGAAGTATCAATAGACGCGCCTCAAAAGGGCTACAAAATGCCAAAAAAAAATAGAAAAAACTCAGCTTCAAAATCGAAAAAAAATTGAAAAATTCGGTCGGTCAGAAAAAAATTCATAACTCGAAAGAAATATGATATCGTGAAAATAAACAAAACGCGTAGAGATATGACGTTGGGCTACATTTTAAACTACACACACATAAAAAAATAATTGGTTAGTACCTGCGGTAAATAAATGAGGTCACGGGATAAAAAAATGCTTCTCACCTTTATGAAGTATGCGAAAAACTTGTTCAAATTACGAAAGAGTACGTAAATTACATCGTCGATCCCGAATGTTTCCGAAGCTTACACTTAAAGAAATAAGGAGAGATTTCCTCCGAGTCATGTGCTAGTATAATGTCCGAGCTTGTAGCAGGACTCCGCCGCATTGCAGGAGGCATTTTTCAGGCGTAAGCTCCAGACTGACATCCCTGTTGTTTATCTACACACCTGTGTAAGGTGAAGTATTTTCTCCTAAGTTGCTGTAGATATACCATTAAGACGATTTATTTTCCACACACACACATAAATATAAATATAAACTGTACAGTTATTCCAACAAGACATTAAATAAGGCTCGTACTAATAAAACTAGCGCATGTTGCAAAACCTGCGCTAGTTTTATTATGAAGCAAAACCCTTGCGAAGCGATGTAGTTTAAAAAAAATAACACGTTGACTTTCACTAAGTGATATTTTTGTATCCTACATTGAATAAAATATTTTTGATTTTGATTTTGATTTGACTATTCCAAGACTGAGAAAAAACTTATAGAATGATACTTGAGATTATTCTATTTCTTCCGTCTAATCTGAATTTGAACAGTATCAAATATATAATATATTATTGAGAGTGAGACTCGATCTCAATCCTGAGACTGTGCCGTCAATACAGCCCTTAGTTTTCAAAAAGATAATAATAAATAAAATAAAAAAGATATGCTTGCGTGTGTGGTGGGAACAGGGGTTCTATTACATAATTTCATCTTTATCGTCATCGGTTACGTTCTGACATGTGATTGGTTGGCCCATCGCTCGCTCAGTAATTTGACGATTTCTCATTGGTCAACGTAATCGATGACGATACCGATGAAGTTATATAATCATAGAGCAGACTCAGCGTACGCCGGGCGGCGCAGCCACACAGCACTGATTTTCATCCTGCCCCTGACTACAGTAACAACAGTGTTTTTTTTAATTTACGCACACATCACACACACACGCATGTTACTGTGAACTGGGGCCATAGCGAAAGAGGTAATTCAGAAGCTGATACGGAACAGCACTCTATATGAAAATATTGAATAATTAAGAAAATAAAAAACTGGCCAATGCGTGTCGGGCCACGCGCAGTACAGGACAAGTACGGAACCCTACATTGATAAATAACATTGTCTTGATAAATAAACATCTTATCTGATCTTAAATATTAACCGCCTTCGTAGTTCAATACAGGGTGAATTTGAATTCGTGTAATTCCCATTGACTGATGACGACACTCTTGTTTACGAACAACTTTCCCCAAGGAACTACAGTCAAATATCGAATTTCAATTTTAACCGCCTCCGTGGCTCAATGTAAACAACACTGAGTTTACGATTCGGAGGTCGCGGGTTCGATCCCCAGCGGGGTACATGTTTAAGTACTCGGTTTGGTTGGTGGTAGGGCATATTAAAATGTCCGCCTGGCTAGCTACCACCATCTTATCTAAATCTGCCGCCAAGCAGCAATGTTAATAGCATTGTTGTGTTCCGGTTGTCAGAGATAAGATAGCCAGTCCCCCAAATGTGTTGGGGTTTCCGGGTTAGTACGCTTCCACCTTCGACCTCATCTTCACTTAACATCAGGTGTGATTGAGGTCAAGTACGAACCCGTCGTGCATAAAAAAAAAAAAAAAAAAAAAGAATACAATTTCGATTACCCATACAAAGTAAGCCATTCTGAAACCATCTGATTGTTCCACCAACAATCAGAAGGTTGTTGGTGGAACTCTTTAATGGCTCTAGTAAAACCCCTAGTTTGAGTTATGATTCATTTCGATGAACCCAATATATTGGACTTGGTGTCGAGGGTCTAATGATGGAGTCAGGGGGTGAATGGATTTTTAGTTTTTATAAGCTACATATTCTTAATAATAATATAGATTAAGAGGTCAATTGTTTACTAAAAACGGTACAACGCGAAAACAACCAACAACGCTTAACCGCCTCCGTGGCTCAATGTAAACAACATTGGGTTTACGATTCGGAGGTCGCGGGTTCGATCCCCAGCGGGGTACATGTTGTACTCGGTTTGGTTGGTGGTAGGGCATTTTAAATGTCCGCCTGGCTAGCTACCACCATCTTATCTAAATCTGCCGCCAAGCAGCAATGTTAATAGCATTGTCGTGTTCCGGTTGTCAGAGATAAGATAGCCAGTCCCCCAAATGTGTTGGGGTTTCCGGGTCAGTACGCTTCCATCTTCGACCTCATCTTCACTTAACATCAGGTGTGATTGAGGTCAAGTACCAACCAGTTATGCATAAAAAAAAAAAAAAAACAAGATATATTTTGGCCAATTTCACAGCGCTCCGTAGTATACTTTAAGGGCAGGGGCGAATCGAGCTTGTTATAATGTTTTATAACGTTTTTTGCCTTATAACGGTTATGGCGCTCGTTACGCGCGTCACTGCGAACGACTCGCCGGATTACCCTTATTTGCAGTCGGAACGTGAACAGCAAGCCTAATGTGATCTTAGTTGCAAACACGTTTGTTTATTAGTTATTAGCCGATTTCCAAAAAGAAGAAGGTTAGCAATTCAAATGTATTTTTAACCCCCGACGAAAAACTAAGAGTGTTAGGCGTTTGAAAGATAGAATCAGAAATTCAGAAGTTCCGGTTGTCAGAGATAAGATAATCAGTCCCCCAAATGTGTTGGGGTTTCCGGGTCAGTACGCTTCCACCTTCGACCTCATCTTCACTTAACATCAGGTGTGATTGGGGTCAAGTACAAACCCGTCGTGCATATGCAGTGTGAAAGCAGGCGCAGTGACAAAGATTGAAATAGGTATGCTGAGATCGTTTGGACATGTGAGAGGACGAATGGGAGACGACTACGGAAAGAGATATACGAAGCGAATGTGGATGGTAGTGTTGGTAGGGGAAGACCACGGCGAACGTACCATGATCAAATCGGGGACGTCTTAAAGAAAAGTCAAGAGTACCCTAAACCGACGAGCATGTATGAACAACCTTATGAGAGTGAATGAATCAAAAGAGCCTTATCAGGATCGTAGCAAGAGGAAGTCTGTGGTCTGTGCCTACATGTGTATGTTAGGGGTTTGTTGGTGCGTGTGTCCAGTCTTTGTTCAGGTGTATGTCTGCGTGTTCCGATTTAAGTGCGACTTTTTTGGGGTTTCGTTGTCATAAGGAACCCTAATAGTTTCGCCATGTCCGTCCGTCTGTCCGCGGTTTAGTTCAGAAGCTTTTAGTACTAGAAAGAGGTGATTTGGCTTGGGTATACATATTAATCAAGTTGACAAAGTGGTGAAATAAAATCATGAAAAAAAAATTGTTAGGTTATATAAATTGTAATGAATTTTCATTTAAATTTGTATCCCATCCCAGATATAATAAATATGAAAGTGTCCGTCTGTTTGTCACTTTTTCAAGACTTGACGTCTGAAGTGATCGTATAGAAACTTGACAGAGAGGTAGCCTGGAAAGAACATGAGATGAGGCGATATCGAGTTCTTTGAGACAAGTGTCAAAAAATTCCACGCAGGCGAAGCCGCGGTTCGAAACAAGTTTATAACACATCACTGCACTTAATTACTAGGGATTTACCATTCTATTACAAGCCCCTATGCCCTAATTCCTAGGAAACTAACCTGATATTAGAGACAATACAGAGGTTTAGTGCCGAGTGACTACACACAGATAGTTTACGTTATGTACCTAGTCTACAATGTCTAGAGTTAAACTCAGTGTCTGTCTTTCTCCAAAGATTCAATTACGAAATAATAGTTGAGGATTTTCTGTTACGTTAGGTTACAGATAGGTTTTATACTGTCCCTACCTACTAAGGAAATGTCTTAGGTTTGATTCTCTGTCTGATTTAGAGTTCCCACGCTTACCTCTTTGTCTCATGCCCTATAATTTCAAAAAGTGGATGAAGTTGTTGTATTTTACCTATGAAAATAAAACATTATTGCTTGGTTGATTGAATTGCGTTTAATAATTATCCTATATTCATCGAAGGCCAAGTTTTGGATATCAGCTAATAAGGCTCCCCTTATTGTAAAAGCACTCAGATTAAGCATGCTAGTTGTAGTCATTATTGTATTTCATATTTTATTTGGGTCACTAATATTATTTACTATATTACATTGCATAGGTACATAAACTTACTGGCAACCTCCACATGCACTTATTAAAAAGCCAGTTCATTTATAATAGTCTAGGTACATTAACCCTTGTTAGTAAATTTCTGTGCTTATAATTAGCATAAAATAAGAAGAAAGAAAATTGAATATCTTCAGAATACTCCGAAACAAATATGACTGAGAACCTGTCCCCGAGTCAGATTAACTCTAAAATGAAAACCGCTATAACCAACAATAAACATTGAAGTTGACTATGCAGGTCCTTCATGCTTAACATAAACATCGCTAATACGTTTTTTTTATACACCGGTTACCGGTTGGCACTTGACCTCAATCACACCTGATGTTAAGTGAAGATGAGGTCGAAAGTGGAAGCGTACTGACCCGGAAACTCCAACACATTTGGGGGACTGGCTATCATATCTCTGACAACCGGAACACAACAATGCTATTAACATTGCTGCTTGGCGGCAGATTTCGATAAAATCTACCCCCAACCAAACCGAGTACTTATACATGTACCCCGCTGGGGATCGAACCCGCGACTTCCGAATTGTAAACCCAATGTTGTTTACATTGAACCATGCAAGCGGTTAGAACTACAGAACGGTTAGAACATATGTAGTTATATTGAAACTATTCTGTCTGTTTACTAAGTTTATACTAGTCCAAAGTTTGATAAGTAACTCTAATCAGTCTAAATCAACTATATACAAGAGGAAATCAGCACTCGCTGAGTAAAGTTCAGCCACGAATTCACTTAAAGCGCAACTCCTGAAGCCCCTTAGACTCGAACGTGTTTATAAGTTCATATTACAGAGGCTCCAGCCGACCCATTAGAACAAGCTCAAATTGGATAGTTTCTGAGATTACTTCGAACAATCGCAGGACAAAGTTCAGCTCTTAGTACAATACTTAGTTGTATACAGGGTGATTGGTAGAAATGAAGTGGATGTACTTTATGGAATCATTAATCCGTTAAATTAGCTTATGCTAAGTTTTAACATTGGAAATGTTTTTTGATTGTCCGCTTTTTCTAAGAAATATTGCGAGTAAGGGTGTTTTCCAAGATGGTGAACATACATTTTTTTTGAATAAGGACAGCAAAAGGAAGGTAGGACTTGTGTGCTAATTAGTTCTGATATTGGAGTATTCTAAATTTGTAAACGGACATGAAAATGGAGGGGATTGTTCTTTGAAAAAAAATTATATCGCCGGAGATACGGGACTGCGAAGTATACGCTTCTTTTTTTCATTCAAGCTAGATTTCATGCAGGAAATATTCGCAATACATTACGCTTTCAATTGAAAGGCTAATTTATCCTTACTTTTTTGTACATATTACTCAATGTCAAATACTCGTACAACTTTTGCTATCGGACCAACTCCGAATTCACTGCAAAGTTTTACCCTCCCCATGTAAAATGTGCTGAGTAGCTGAATAATTTTGTATGAGACCAAATCCTTTTCTCAAATTCGAGTTTTTTTTTTTCATTTATGCACAACGGACTGGTACTTGACTTCAATCACACCTGATGTTAAGTGAAAATGAGGTCGAAGGTGGAAGCATACCGACCCGGAAACCCATTTGGGGGACTAGCTATCTTATCTCTGACAATCGGAACACAACAATGCTATTAACATTGCCGCTTGGCGGCAGATTTAAATAAGATAGTGGTAGCAAGCCAGGTGGACATTTAAAATGCCCTACCACCAACCAAACCGAGTACTTAAATATGTACCCCGCTGGGGATCGAACCCGCGACCTCCGAATCGTAAACCTAATGTTGTTTGCATTGAGCCAAGGAGGCGGTTTCCTTAACAATACGTCTTAGAAAAACACAGTCACATTACAAGCAAGCCTGTCTATATACAGGGTATATAGAATCAGTATATACAGGAGTTCACTCATCACGTCAACAATCAGGAATGCCGTGGAGTAATAAACATAATGAACACAATTATGGGGCGTGCGTGTCGATTCCTGGACACTGCAATTACTATCCTACCGATAAATCTAGACCTCCCCACTCCCCCCACTAGCCCAGTCCTAAAGAACCGCATGGGGAGTAAGAACCTAGCGACACGGATCATCTTACATCGGTCCTTTAACCCTGTTGTAGTTTTTAGCACGTACAGCTAAGAGAATAGAGTTCCGTTTAGTTCCACAGGTCCTGACGATGTGTCCCGCTCACGCCATGTAGGCCAAACATGTAGATCACATACCGCTCTAGTTCCGGGAAACGAATTAAGATCCAATCTCGCAATTAAAACTAATGACAGCACTAGTGAGCGTGTACGGGAATGTACGGACGATCAGGTTCTTTATTGTTTTTTGTCGATTTAAAGAGGCCCTTTGCACACATTTGTCGTGATTGCGTCGGTTGGGTATGTCTCTGTTTTTTCATAAAACGCATGCGTCGAGAAACAACAGACAGTCCAAAACAAAAAATGTAGAAACAAAAGAATACTGCAAGATATAAAATAATAAGATATCAAGTATGCATTATCGAAAGTCTTTTGCTTTTAAACCCGACACAAAAAGGTGTATAACTTTGATGCCTATGCCTGGTGTATGTATTTGTGTCTATCAAAATGACTTTTCATCAAATTTTAAGCTCAGGGATCACTATCGAATATAGTGATAGATTTTTAAGTTTCATCATACACTCACTGAATCGTAGATTTGAACATTGCAGTAATCCCAAAGTTTCCATTAGATTAGAATTATATCATGTTTTCTTTTTATTTTAATGTCACACCTAAAGTTTAAGTATATTATTTTAATTCATAAGCCGACTTAATCATAATGTTGTATGGCTTATAAAATAAATAGGAATAAAAATAAAGATATCTAATCTATGATGCCATTATCGCCATGTTGTTCAAAATTTTAGTTGCCAGATATTAAGTTTTAAAGTGTGTAAATTTCTACTCGGCTTGGCCGATTTTGTAGTGCAAGATGTCATTCAATTCGTATTGAACTCCAGTGTATCATAGGATACATTTTATGGTAAAAAATCTCATCCCATCACATCCTCGACTTTCGCCTGATGCGGATCCTGAGGAAGGGGGTTTGTTGTAGCATCGATTTATATGCAATAGATATGGTATAGTGAAAAAATCTTTCACGCGCTTTTTCAATAAGGTTCCAATTGATATTTATTTATTTATTTATTTGGAAGACCAACAGCATTTGTAGTAACTTAGACATGTATGTAACAACAGTAAGCCAATTACAGGTCCTCACTGATAATAACAAATTAGCATTATAATATCCAGTACAGCACTATGGTGACTTACGTGTAGGGTATAAACAACGTTACTTGATCTAGTATTATGTACTTTGTGATTAAAAAACAAAAACAAAACAAAAACAACAATTTAAGGTGAAAAGAAATTTTGCGACAATTGACGCCTAGCTGACGTGTAACTGGTGTTGAACAGATCAAAAGCGAATTCTTTTGATAGACAATTGAAACGATTGCTTGCACGCCTGAGAAACGTGTTTTGCGCGTAGTTGGTGCTAGCAAATGGTAAGTAAATTGGAGGATTATATCTAAGTGACACGGCAGGGATTCTAAAAAACAGTTTTGATAAGAGTTCGGGACAATCAATGGAGTTAGATGTTATTTTTAACAAATAGACTAAATCACTTATTTCACGTCGATTTTCGAGAGGAAGGAGATGATATACAAAATCTTCCTCCCAATGGAAGTAAAGATACTATAAAACATAAAGTAATTAACAAAGCATATTATAAAATATCAGACTATTTAGATGACAATCATCCCTGGATATCAGATCGTTCGCATGCCAGGCTATTTCACAATTAATAATGAAATATAAAAACGTTTTTGTAATATAAAAACCTTTATGCAAAATCAAAACCTGATTTTAAAAGAGCAATCCTTTGAGTTTCTTGCTTGTTCTTCTCAGGGGAAAATTACATTTTGAACAAGCAGTAGCTTAAAAAATGTAAAATTGACTATTTTAAGTGTACTCTGTGTACCTACAAAATAAAGCATTTTTGACTTTGACTGACTTTGGCTTTTTTAGCAGGTAAAACAGCGCGATCTCGTAGAATCCAACATTTTTTTTAGTCTGTGCTCACAAGCTATCAAATTGCAAGAAAAATTTATCAAATATCACTTTTACGAATAATATATTGTTTCTTATACTTAAAAAATACAACACAATACAAATACACTTTATTGTAAAATACTCGCATGTTTTTTGGTCACTTTTCTGTGGTAAGTGATGCATTTTTTTACAGTATAATCAGCATTTGATACGACAGTTCGCGAACGAAGTGGAGCCATTTTGATTGTTTCAATGACCCTGTTATACGCATTATCAGGCTATGCATTGTAGTAATTATTTAAATCGGTACTTATATCTTAGGTATTTATTATTAGTTTTCTTTATCGACAATTGGTGTATGTTCCCTGAACATTTATTTAAATGTTTATTTATTTTATTTTTTTATTATATTTTATTATATTTTTCGACGACCGATTGGTGTAGTGGATAGTGATTATCAGCGAAACCAACGGTTGCGGGTTCGAATCACACGAGGGGTAAATGTTTGTGTGATGAATACGAACATTTATTCTCGAGTCTTGGATGTTTATATAAATATTTATGTATGTTTATCCGTTATCTAGTATCCATAGCACAAGCTTTGCTTAGTTTGGGACTAGATGATTGGTGTAAGTGTCCGAAATATTTATTATTTATTATTATTATTACACAACAATTCAAATATACCCATATCAATAAATAAAATAACAATTAGGTTGATAGCGTACAATACATATAAGCACTGTTTAAAGCTGAGAACTATTATTAAGCTCCTTGGTATTAATTTACAATTTAAGCTATGTAGACAGACTGTTGCAGTAGAATTTAGCGTTCCTATCTATTTTGCGTTTCACTCAGTCAGTGTTGCCAACGCTACCGATTAATCGTAATTTTAACGGATTTTTCAACGATCTTCATAACTACCGATACATCGATGGAACTTCTAACGAAAACAAAAATTTTAAAACGGTGAACAAAATCAAAAGCACACAGCTAATTCATTAAAAAAAATAGTGCGTGTAACTTCAACTTGACGTACATTCTTTTACCATTATTTTGCATGTCAATAGTTGCACAATCTGCAGTCCCCTTTCCAGAATCTGTTCCCCTCACAACGAATACAATAACGATAATGATATTTTTCTCTGTTCATATAAAGTTTTTAAAGACAATATACTTGGGCACAACAATACTGAGTTTACGATTCGATCCCCAGCGGGGTACATCAAAATCAAAATCAAAATCAAAAATATTTTATTCAATGTAGGATACAAAAATATCACTTATTGAAAGTCAACATGCTATTTTTCTTTTTTTAACTACATCGCTTCACAAGGTGTTATGGTTAGGGAGAAGAAGCGACAAGAAACTCCGCAACAACACATCTTTTCAACTAGTCTCCATCCTTACAACAATACTACATCTTATATTACATAATTACAAAACAATAGCAATTAACATAACGACCAGCTATCACCAGACCTCCTTATCGCCTAAATAATCATTTATCCTGTAATAACCCTTCTTACACAGAGTTTCTTTAATGTGGCGTTTAAATTTCTGCTCTGTTAAGCTCAATACATGTTCTGGTATTTTATTGTAAAAGCGTATGCTGTGTCCCACAAAGGATGTGCTAACCTTGCTAAGTCTAAATTGTGGAATTTCAATTTTATTTTTGTTTCTAGTATTCAAATTATGATTATCAGAATGTTTGCGAAATAGGCATATATTTTTGCGTACATACATTATACTGTCATATATATATTGGGATGCAACAGTTAAAATACTTATTTCTTTAAACAGATCTCTTAGAGAATCACGGCAGCGTAATTTATATATTGCTCTGATTGCTCTTTTTTGTAGAACAAATATTGTTTGAATATCTGCACCTCTACCCCACAGTAGTATACCATAAGACATAATGCTATGAAAGTAGCTAAAATAAACGAGCCTCGCTGTTTTAATGTCAGTAAGTTGTCTAATCTTACGAACAGCATAAGCAGCTGAACTGAGCCTGCTCGCAAGTGTCTCAATATGCGACCCCCACTGTAGTGTGGAGTCCAAAGTGATGCCAAGAAAAACAGTGTTCTCAACAAATTCCAATGGTTCACTATTCAACTTTAGGTTGTTTTCCCCCTGCCTTACATTAGGTAAGGAAAACTTAATACATTTGGTTTTCTTAGCATTTAGAACTAAATTATTCACAGTAAACCAGTTCGAAACCTGTGAAAGAGTATCGTTTACATCGTCAATATCATTCGACCCTCTCTTTATTTTGAATATAAATGAAGTGTCATCAGCAAACAACACAATATCAACCAGGTTCCGAACTAAATAAGGCAAGTCATTAATATAAACTAAAAACATAAAAGGACCTAGAATTGATCCTTGAGGCACTCCCATTTTCACAAAGGATCCTGAAGATTTTTCCAGATTTACTTGAACTTTTTGAATTCTATTTTCTAAATAAGAAGTTAATAAGTCGAGGGCTTTGCCGTGCACCCCATAATGTTCTAATTTAAATAAAAGCGTTTTGTGATCCACACAATCGAATGCTTTTGAAAGATCGCAAAACACACCGATTGCATCGCTGCGATCTTCCCAGGCATTATAAATATTTTTAATTAGAGTTACACCGGCATCCGTTGTCGAGCGACCGTTAGAACATGTTTAAGTACTAGCTACCGTCTACCTTTCCGTCCGTAGTTTTTAGTACGCTTTAGTACGCTTCCACCGTCGACCTCATCTTCACTTAACATCAGGTGTGATTGAGGTCAAGTACGAACCCGTCGTGCTTAAAAAAAAATATTTTGCTGTCCCAATAAAACTATCATGCATTTATTATTCATTTTGTTCATTTAATTGTTCATTCATCTTCTAAGTCAAACGTCTTTTGTTTTTAGTACAAGTACATTTGCAATTAGACATATAAGAACTGTATCACAACACCATGCCATATTGAATTATGTAAGTGCTACTGTTAAAGTGAATAAATAAATAATTAAACCAAATCTGAAAATTCCCTCAGCCATAGACAACTTATGAGTGTTTCTAGTGGATTTCTTTATTTTGATATCAACCTCAATTTATGTAAAGTGACCGCATGAAAGTGAAGATAAAGTGTTGACTTAGTGAAAATATGGTAAAAATAAAGAATGAATGCAAGTCCTACCGATTTTTATCCAAAATTATCATATTTATATTTTTACTAAAAAATACAAGACAATAGAGAAAACAGGGAGATTTTTAAAAACGACTGAAGTATAATGTCAAAACGGACTATATCTCAGCATATGCTACAACGTTGGTCATCAGAGGATTTCTACCGTATAAATTTTTAAACGATTGGCAACACTGCGCTCAGTTGAAAATTAAGCGAACTTGCAAATTATTCAATGCAAATAATTGCTGATGGAAATAGATGAACTTCATTTTGTAGCCGGTAATTATTGCTGCATTCACTAAAGACGTCAGAAGCTAATTTTCGCATCGCTCGAGTCGTTGGAAAAGTGAAATTTCAGCTATCAAGTTTATGCATGACATAAAAAGTAAATGAGTCGTCGGTGTCTCTTTAGTTGGTGGTAAATAAGTTTCATAAGTAGTTCTTCATCATTATCAAATCAGCCGAAAGACGTCCACTGCTGGACACATTAGCGGCTTCCCGCGATCTTTACCAAATCGTCGGTCCCCCTCGTGGGGGATAACCGCCTCCGTGGCTCAATGTAAACAACATTGGGTTTACGATTCGGAGGTCGCGGGTTCGATCCCCAGCGGGGTACATGTTTAAGTACTCGGTTTGGTTGGTGGTAGGGCATTTTAATGTCCGCCTGGCTAGCTACCACCATCTTATCTAAATCTGTCGCCAAAAAGCAATGTTAATAGCATTGTTGTGTTCCGCTTGTCAAATATAAGATAGCCAGTCCTCCAAATGTGTTGGGCTTGGGGTTTCCGGGTCAATACGCTTCCACCTTCGACCTCATCTTTGCTTAACATCAGGTGTGATTGAGGTCAAGTATCAACCCGTTGTGCATAAAAAAAAAAGGGATCTGCTCACGCTGCGTCTTCTGGTGCGGAGTATTAGTTCGTTGAAATAAAACTCTAGTTTCCAATATAGGTTATAAATATGAGCTTCATTTAGACCGTCCGGATAGAGGGTGTTCCGGTATCGAGTTAATGCCGGTTCATTTGGCACGAACAGGGGCAGTTACGAGAGGTATTGGCATTCGCTGCATACACCGCGTCTGGCGTATGTCGGTTAAATGGCGCCGGGGAACTGGGGGGTAAATGCTATGGATTTGTATAACAGTTGAGTGTGTGTTAATGCATGGTTTGTTCATATTATCATTTGAACCGCATATGCTAAATGGTTCAATAATCGGTATTCGATTCGGTTCCGGAACGTTTTAAATTTTCATGAATCTTTTCAATACTGAATAGGATTGGTGTAATGGATACCAGTGGTGCGAAACCAACGGTCGCGGGTTTGAAACCTGCATGGGGTAAATGTTTGTGTGGTGAATATACGCATGATAAATATTTATTTATTCCCGAGTCATGTATATTTATGAAAATATTTATGTATGTTCATCCGTTATCTAGTACCCATAATACAAGCTTTGCTTAGTTTGGGACTAGATGATTGATGTAAGCGTCCGAGAAAGAAGTTTTACCGAAATAATTTCGTTAAGAGTAACAATTAGGCCTAATTTCTACCGTGTGTCCCGTTCTAAATCTAACCTAAGGCAAACAAAACAACTATAATCAAAATATCATCGAGATGGTTGAATTGATATCCATCAAACACATTCCAAATCTATTTTCAAAACGGTTACGCCAAAAACACACAAACAGTCATAGGCTTGAAACCTGTAACACGCTGCTTTGGGGTTTAAAAATGTAACAAGTTTCATCTTCAATATGAACTAAAGTAATTTCGCGAATAACATTTTTTCCGATATGAAAACGTCATTACTGTTCATTAGACAACTTCCCGGCCCGAAGGGACTGTCGTCTCTTGAGACACGGTGAATGAGATCCAAGGATAATATTGTGTCAAACGTCTGCGCAAAATAAATTAGAACTGGAAATGAAATTTTATTTCATTGTAACTTGAAGCGTTATTTTAAATGTTTTGTTTTTTACGGAGAGAAAGATGTCCGTTGTGAAGGACTTAATTGAATCAACATTATATTATTTTGCTAACAAAAATTTGCTACATATAAGGTCTAACAAAATCAACCCGACAAACGTTGCAGAGTGTATGTATAGGATGTACCTATTGCGAAAAAAATAAAACATTAAAGTTAAAAGATTTTATTCAAAAAATAAAATATAGAAATGTAAATTTTGTGAGTTGGACCTTAATGGCCGCGCGCTCTAAGTACTTTGCCACAACACACAAACATGTGCCGCGGTATCTTTGAAGACGCCGACAGGCGACCACTCACTGCTCGCCGCCGCCGGCGCTTGCCCCGGCGCCGCCGCGACATGCTGTGATTGGTTGCGTCCTGTGCCCCGCCACCCCCTTTGGTGTCTTCCATATGAACGTTGCCTTTTTTTCTCATTGATAAAATAAGGTACAATCGAAATGAAGTAAGTCTTTTAATTTGTATTTTCATTTCCACTTACATTTAATTTTTGTACGCGGAAACAAAATTTTTAAGGCTAGTTTTTTTTTAATGAATAAATTATTTTATTGTCATGTGCACGTACATGACAATAAAATTGCCAAAGTTTGTCGGGTTAATTTTGTTAGACCCTATATACAGTGTGAAATTTAAGTTGTTTAATTTCTGTTTGCTGGTGACTCTACTCATGATTATGAACAACTTTCCCCAAAGAACCATAGACATAGTAAGTCATTCTGAAACCACATTTAGTACAAATCCAAAAATTTTTGGCTGAATTCGGCTATAGTTCCGTGGAGACTATTTAATGCTATTAATAATGCTATGCTTAATGCTATTCTATGCAATGACTATTTTGTTCTACTATATATATATTATAACGTAACGACTGTCAGTTTCCCGAAAAACAAATAAATACTAAAGGTGGTTCAGAATGGTTTACTTTGTAAGTATAATCGAAAACTTTTTGATCGAATTCGAATATCGTTCCTTGGAGAAAGTTGTTCGTATCACGAGTGGCGTCATCGGTTAATGGGTATTACAACGAATTCAACTACAATTACAATTCACCCTGTAGTTTGGGATAAAATTTTCTAAATAAAATGCGATTGAAACTATCACGATAATTCAAAATAAGAACAATACATCACGTGTATCGTGATACGTGATCTTAATATGAATTCGCATCAAACATCACATCGCGTGTGAATTTCTTAATTTGAATTTATAAATTGAAGAAACCGTACCAGATGAATTGAAGTGTTCAGTGAAAATAGCCAGTGTTGTAATAATGATTCGTTTGTGTTCGTTATTTTGGTTATACTTACTTCTTTCATTGTATCCACTTGGAAACATTTTAGATTTATGTATTTCGCATTGCGTGATTCATATTTTTGGCTCGATGCAATGATCTACTATTAAAGGTCATTATCGAACTATTATTAAGTAATAAGTAGCTCTTATTCTTAAGAATCAAAATAGCATTCGTGGTTCGGTTGTATTTGCTATTCGGCGAATTTAAGCAATGTCTGGCACGGGTAGTGCTTGAATGGGTGACCACTAGTGACGGAGGGCTCGTTAATTAGTCGGTACTGAGTGTTTTTTGTTGACGGCTAAGTCGGTTGGCCGCGTGGTGGATTACCGTCCATACCCTCTACAGGTTATTTGCCATATTGGTAAAAAAATGTTATTACACTGTACAGGAATATTTAATTGACAATGATTTGTAATACTTATTTTAATTTGAAATTCAGTAATTAGATAGTATAACGTTTTGACATTCCATATTATTAATTTAATTTGAAATTTGATATTAATGAAATAGTAAAATTGACATTCTCTGTAATTTGACATTTCAACATTGACATTTTTATATTCCTTTGTGTTATTTTGACGATTAATTGTTATTAATTTTACCACTAGCTAAATTATGTATTGGTATGTTTTCTAACTTGATTTGTAACTTTTAAAAGGTACTTACTAGTTCTTTTCCAACACGTTTAGCACAAAAGCAATTAATTGTTATGCATGCTGATTATCTTTGTATGAAACTTTAATATTGTCCAATATTTGCACGTCACTGTAATGACTGAATTAGGCGGATCTTATTGTAACAACACCTAATCTAATGTACCCTATTCAAGAGCAAATAAATCATATTCTATTCTATTCAATTCCGGTGAGAGGAGGCTTTGCCTCAAAAGTGGGAACATGTAGATAGATAGATAGATAGATAGATAAAAACTTTATTGGCCTTAACACTAAAAGCGATCTCTTCCAGGCAACCTTTGGGTGTAGGAGTATAACTTTATAGAACAGGCAGGTTGTGCAAAATACGGATGCAGATATGAAATACCTACATAATCAATTACTTATTTAATAAACAAAAACTAAAACCATACATTTATACATATATAACAATAAGCAATTTGGCTTTGCTAGGGATCGCTCGACAATCGATGCACGTGTCGAGCTTTTACAGTATATTTTCAGTAATTCATTTAAAGGGTTATGTATACGCTTTGTCAATAAGGTTCCTGTTGATATACAAAATCTTCCTTTCAATAAATTTAAAGATTTTTTTTTTTTATTAAAAAACTGGTTTCGCGTTTGGCTACAATCCCACCTGATGGAAAGTGACGATGTAGCCGAAGATGTATCACGCGCACCCAGTAAATGCCTATTCACTCTAGACTTGAAGATCCCAAGGTTGTAAGTGTCGGGAAAAACCGACGCGGGCAGTGAGTTCCATACCTTAGCAGTCCGCATTATAAATGACGAAGCAAAGAGCTTAGTGCGGATGTTCGGTATGTTGACAACATATGGATGGAAACCCCCCCCCCCCCCCCCCCCGTGGAATAAGATCATGCAATTCAAAAGATACTGTAAAACTGAAACTTATTAAGAAAACATTTATAAAATGTCAGATTATTTAGATGATAAACATTCATGGACATAACCAGGTTATTTCACAATTAATAATGAAATATTATTGTGCTTTTTTGTAATATAAAAACCTTTTTTTTGAAAGCAACCTCTCGAGTTTCTTGCTTGTTCTTCTCAGGGGAAAATTGCCTTTTGAACAAGCAGTAGCTTTAAAAATTTTAAATCTGACTATTTTAAGTGTACCCTGTGTACCTACAAAATGAAACGTTTTTGATTTGATTTCATTTGAATAATAATTGACGAACATACTTACAGACGAAAATATGAACGAACAGACGAACATAGAATGCCTCCTTTTTTGGAGTAGAATAACCTAATCATTAATTATTTTTTCTGTTAAATGAAACTGATTTTTGTTTTGTTCAGCCAAGAATCTGAGTGGCCAGAATCTTGTCCAGAGATTTGTGTTTCTGAATCTGGCAACCCTATCTTCAGTCCGTGACAATCCTCACTAGGTCACTAGGTAGACAATTTTCCTACGATCGCCTCCGAGCGCGGTGGAATTTATTGTCCTCGAAGAAAGTCTGGACATTTCAGTCGGTTTTATTTAAAATACTTTCCAAGCACTCCTGCAGGAAAAACCGAGATGAAAATTTAATGCTGTTATACAAGTACGGAGTTATCACAGTTTTATTTAACTTTTCATTTGTGTTTTGTGACGATGTAATGAGTTATACGTACATACATACAGATTATTAATGTGCATCACATTTAAAATAGCCTGTAAAGTCACTGAAACTGGAGCCTCTAATTACAGAAACAAATTTAAAAAATAAAAACGACCGTTCATTTCGTTTGGTGTAGTGGCTAGAAACTGTTACTATACAAAATGGTCGCGGGTTCGAATCCCGCTAGGGGCATTATGTTTGTATGATGAATACAGACATGTGTTCCCGAGTTATGGATGTTTTTCATTTATACATGTATTTATTTACAGAAAAAATGTATTTGTTTAGTTCATCAACCATCTAGTATCCATAACACAAGCCTAGATGCTTACTATGAACCTAGATGGCGCTATGTGTTTGTGCTAATGTCATTTATTTATTTTAATATTCTTTCCATCTCTTTCTGCACAGAATTGTGATAATAAATGATATAAACAATAAAATCGTTTATTTTTCACATCACAAATGAAACTTTACAAAGTGACTTTAGGGCCGGGTAATTTGTGGGAAGACTGGTGCCTGAAAAGTAAGAACAAGAATCGGTCACCAGGCCCCCCAGCCATGGACGTAGTGTATATCGGTGATAAATCTGGTGGTTGAGGAGTAAAACACATTAGTAAATAAACAGGAAGAAAGTCACGAAACATAAGATTTGCTTATCATATTCATCAGCCGAAAGACGGCCACTGCTTTACAAGAAAGAATGTATTTGTGTAGTTTATCAACCATCTGGTATCTGTAATGCAAGCCTAGTTGCTTAATGTGGAACTAGATGGCGCTGTGTGTGTGTGCAAAGATATAAAGAAATCAATACTATCGAAGTGCTGAATAACAATACTATTACTTTTATTTCCGTTCGCATCGTCACTTTCCAACATATGAGATTGTGATCAAACGCGTATCCAGTCCATACATACATAATGTCACGCCTGTTTCCCGTAGGGTTAGGCAGAAACCACAGACTTCCACTTGCTACGATCCTGACACACCTCTGTTACCTCATTCACTCTCATCCAGTCTATCATAAAAAATATATATTTGATTATTAAATAATAATATAATTTTTTTTTTTTTTAAAAACGGTTCACGAAACTGGACACAATTCACAATATTTTTTGTCTAACCCAACATTACGACATAATTAATTGAATGTATCCTACTTGATGTGAACACAGCATGCACACAGGTAAACAGTCTCAATAAGTAGTTCTTCTCAGGGGAAAATTGCCTTTTCAATCAATCAATCAATCAATCAAAAATATTTTATTCAATGTAGGATACAAAAATATCACTTATTGAAAGTCAACATGCTATTTTTCTTTTTTTAACTACATCGCTTCACAAGGTGTTATGGTTAGGGAGAAGAAGCGACAAGAAACTTTTGAACAAGCAGTAGCTTTAAAAATGTAAAATCTGACTATTTTAAGTGTACCCTGTGTACCTACAAAATAAAGCATTTTATGATTTTGATTTTGATTTTGATTTTGAATACTTAAGAATAAAATAGGCTATTAACTAAATCAATAAAACGATACAAAAAGTATATAATTGTTGTACAAAATGATGTATATTATAAGAAGTACGCTCTCAGTACATAGAAAAGTCCCTTCGCTTAGTAAGTTCCAGACTTTGAAGAATCGTAGAATCTACAAACTCCCCACGCCACACGTAAACACAAAATTTGCACAGCGTTTGGGTGATTTCATAAAATTTCACGTATATAATAATATTGTAAAGTATTGTGACGTAAGGGGCAAGACAGTGTTTGAAGCGAAAATAATTATATCAAAATGGCTATCTTCATTAACTTACAGTGAAGCAGAGGAATTGTTAAATATTATAAGCTAATTTCATCCCTGTACTTACAGTTCATGTGCATATCCGTAAACTTTATATTATTAATTGTTGATGGATTAGTTAAGCCCTTAAATGTTCATTTAATGTTGCTCTTTTTTCTATCTTTCACTAATTAATTCCCTTTATTTTTTTATTTTTTGTTACCTTCAAATTGAAACTATACCGAGGCAATAACAACTGGTAAATAAAATCTAGTAATCAGGGTGTCCTCGATACAGGCTTGCCTAGTGAGGAGACCGAAAGAAACACTATAATATAATATGCTTTCTCCAAAACATATCTCATATATTTAAGATTCTCCTCGTGTATTAATCTATGTTTTATTATTTATGGATATTGTTTTGTAATAATAAATATATTTTTCATTTTTCATTTTTCATTTTTCATTTTTTTCATATGTATTAAGTATGATTAATCCTTAACATATACAACCATAGACAACTTTCTTAGTGGAGGCGATTGTTCCTGAAAATACAGGGTGTCCCTGGAAGTATGGATCAAATCGAACAGGGGCATGGGGAAGGTCATTCCCAAACTTAAGTTGAAAAAAAAAATTAAAAAAAAAAAAAAAAAAAAAAAAAAATAAGAAAAAAATAATTAATTATTTTTAATTAAAAAATTAAGCTGATAGCTTTGCTAGTTTTCTTTTAAAAAATTTTTTTGTATAAGCACTATTCGATAATATGAAAATGTAAAAAATTGATCATAACTTTTGAACCGTCAAAAATGGCACCGACATTCATAGGGTTAAAAAGTTTGGGAATGACCTTCCCCATGCCCCTGTTCGATTTGATCCATACTTCCAGGGACACCCTGTATATCAATCTGCCGTACTATTACATGATGCACACATTCGATACAAAGGGCTGTGTTGACCGATGTTGGTTCTGTAATATCCTTGGACATATACAGACAGCGCCATCTAGTTCGCACACTAAGCAACTAACTTGTGTTGTGGATACCAGATGGTTGATACACTACATAATTACTTTTTTTTCTAAATAAATACATATATAAATGAAAAACTCCATAACTCGGGTACACATGTCCGTATTCATCATACAAACATATGTCACTAGCGGGATTCGAACCCGCGACTTTTGGTATAGCAGCAGAGTTTCTAACCACTACACCAAACGGTCGTCTAAAAAAATATATCCGACTATATTTAGATAAGATAAGATAAGCATTTATTTGCATCCGTGTACACACACATAACAAATTTTACATATGAAAAATACAACTAAAACAATTACAGTATCTGCATACAACGAGGAAACGCCGCCAGCGTTTTGGGTACCTTGCCTCGCGGCCCCAATTTTTTACATTTGTTCTAGTTTATATGTAAATTCCATCTCTTTATTTGTTACTGTTTTTAAATAAATATATTAACCTCCAAAAAACAGTAATGATTACAAATAGCATTGAGTAAAACAATAAAACACAAGTACAGAAACAAACAAATATTATGTGTGTGCCGCAGTATACAAAAAGGCTACAGCTCAGTGTATGGATTTGCCCGAGGCGGGCAAAACACTGGTATTCTGCTGAAACCTGAGGGTCGGTCGTGGGACAAATGGAATGTTGAAATGTGTTTGGTGTTATCAAATTAAAACTAACGTTATTGGTAAAGGAATATTGTGTAAGATTATTCCCGTAACATATTGGATTCAATTAATAAAATATATGTACCTAATTAAGTTATTGAACCAAATTTATTATTATTATAGAATAAATTGATAATCAATGAAAAATTAAGAAATTATTGCAATTTTCGATTTCATATTCTATAGACGTTAAAATTATAATAAACTATTTCGATTTGTGATGCCCAAGCTATGGATCCAATCCACAGCCCCCTACTGCTTCATATATTATCTTCTCATGATAGGAAGACAGTGGAAAGGTTGCGGTCTGGAATACCAATCTTCTGCTTTTCCAACAAAAAAACATCTATATTTGGATGTAAATGTTGGTCCAGATCTCAGTATTCTTATAGGTTTTTTTTTTTTTTTTTTTTTTAATTAGAATGGGATCGCTCTTGACCTTAATCTGGACTAATGTCGAGATAAAGTCTACGATGGAACGAGCTTTCCCAGAAGATGCCTATTTAACCTGTCTTTAAAGAGCTGCGGGTTATATGCGATTGGAAACACAGACGGAGGCAATGCGTTCCACTCCTTAGCCGTTCGCATGAGAAACGAAGACCTAAAACGCTTGGTCCTTATAAATGGCACGTCAACTAAGTGCGGGTGATATCCTGCGGTACGTCTTGAATTTCGATGTAAGAACGGGGATGGCGGGATCAACTCATGCAGTACTTCAGCACACTCTCCGAAATATATCCGATAGAAGATTGAAAGGCATGCGACTTTCCGTCGGTGTTCAAGGCTGTGTAGATGGGATTCTACCAACTCTTTGTTGCCTATCAATCGCTTGGCTCTGCGTTCCACTGAATCTAATGGTGGTATGTTATTCCATTTTACTTTTCCATCTGTAGTCATTGCTACAATAATCAACACTGCTATTTTCTTTCCCTTTGTGTTTGTTTATTAAGGCAAATCCAGTGAACCCTTCCTTTAGTTGGCCGCGGTACCCCAGAGCTGAATACCCTGACCAATAACAATTATTACTCCCATGTAGCTCAGTGCTGTGCTACCCAGGTGTACTCGTACAAGCGGATCCAAGTTTAATTGCAAAACTCTACATCAAAGGCTTTAAACCCGTTCACGGCCGATCTCACCCCTAGTGGTTCAGCAAATCTGAATGTATGCACAGTCGTTCACACATGATGGAATCTCATTTTAAAGCTGTACAATGACGGTTGTATAAAAAACACTTTCTTTGTTGTCCGTGTTTAATTAGAGTCGTGTACTACTACCGCTTTAAGTGCCGCTTCCGTTAATTAAACCATTTATTACTTAATTAAAATCATACATAAATATAGGTTAAGATAAAACATTTCTCCGAGACAAAAGCTATTGTTTCGTGGCGTTGTCAATTTGATTCTGTTTTTTTTTTTAATATGAGAGGTCGACAAACGAGCATGCGGGTCACCTGATGGAAAGCAATCACCGCCGCCCATGGACCACAGGGTGGTCGTACGTGGTAAGAAGTTTCTTGAGAAACGTACAGTGGTAGACTTCCACTCATCCAGGTGATGTGGATGATTTCTCTGTAGAAAAATGCCACTGCAAAACAATTGCGATTTCGATGCTTGGTCGTGTTTTTTCATTCAATCAATCAATCAATCAAGTACACTTTATAGCACAAAAATTTTACAATACATTTCATAAATATAGCTTAAAAGAAATTGTTTTTTTTTTTTTTTATCAACAACGGAGAGCACATGACCTCAATCACACCTGATGTTAATTGAAGATGAGACCGAAGGTGGTAGCGTGCTGACCCGGAAACCTCAAAACATTTGGGGGACTGGCTATCTTATCTCTGACAACCGGAACACAACAATGCTATTAACATTGCTGCTTGGCGGCAGATTTAGATAAGATGGTGTTAGCTAGTCAGGCGGACATTTAAAATGCCCTACCACCAACCAAACCGAGTATTTAAACATGTATAACCGCTGGGGATGTCCGCCTGGCTAGCTACCACCATCTTAATTAAATCTTCCGCCAAGCAGCAATGTTAATAGCATTGTTGTGTTCCGGTTGTCAGAGATAAGATAGCCAGTCCCCCAACTGTGTTGGTGTCTACGGGTCAGTACGCTTCCACCTTCGACCTCATCTTCACTTAACATCAGGTGTGATTGAGATCAAGTGCTAACCTGTTGTGCAAAAAAATTTTTTTTTTCATTTCATTTCATTACAACTCTGATTATAATGTAGATTGATTTACATTCAATTATAGCGCCGAATTCGAAAGAAATTGTGTATTATTATAGAAATAATAATAATTACGACAGTGAACATAGAAATTAACTAATTGAGAGATACGAGCGTTTCAATAAAATTATTATTTACTTTGTAGTATCTGATGGTCAAGGAGAAGAGATGCCTGTTAGCCACAGTTGAGAACCGAAGAGGAAAGATGATAGGTCACTTGATACGACACGATATTTTGAAGAACATAATTGAGGGAAAGATTGAAGGAAAGAGAGGAAGGGGAAATCCTAGGCGTCATTACTTTGACTAAGTGAAAGAAAAGGTGAATGTCGTGTCGTACCAAGAGGTTAAAACGAGGGCGGAAAGTAGAGAGACATGGTCATTACTCCACCGACAAGAGCATAGCTCTTAAATTTTAGAGAGAGAGTATCCGATTCAGTGAAGACGATTTTTTTTGTAAACAAGTTTTTGGTAGTGCTGACCATTGTGGCATATTGCGTTTCCATCATCCCTAATCTTCATTTAGCTTCGCGTGTGATTGAGCATTACCTACGGTGTTTATAGAACACAAATAATGTAACAAGACATATTTCAGAGCTTCGGCGAAAATGAGCGATCATTCCCTAAAGAGTTTCCGCCTCGCCTTCATTACGACGGTAACAAATCACTGCGCCTACACCTTTATCATTTCTTCGCTGCTGAAATCAGAGGCATTATAAATCCATGTCTTGGATATTTTTTTCTTCAATTATATCTACTTATGTGAGTATACCTTATAAATATATGGTCGGGTCGCTTCCATCTGGTCGGGAAATCAATGGGAGACCTAATGAACCGCCACCGTGACACAAGGTAAATAATACACGGGATGAGTATTTTTACCATAAGGAAAAAAATTGGGCATATTACGTAAGTAAAATAGAAAGTATTGGTATAGTTTAATACTTTTTTCAAAACCATCACAGAATAAATAGTTAATTGCGTCATTTGACGGTTAAGTTTGTAGCCTATTCCACATATATACACACACACACACACCACTGATACACACATACACGATTATATAAAATGTAAGCTTACTTTAAAAATTTTATAAGACATTTTGTTATGTAAAAAAAAAGACCTTTGCTAACATATGATATGGAAGAGTGGTTCCTCCTACTACAGGCTTTTGGAAGCTTAAAAGGAGGATCCTACAACTCGTATTGCCATACTTGTACTAAAGCAAATAAACGATTTTTGATTTTTTGACATAATTATAGGAACCCTACGAATCCCGCCAGTAGCATATAAAACACAGGTCGGCGCATGCGTTTTTAAAAAAGAATTAATCTACATGTTTTTTTATGCACAACGGGTTGGTACTTGACCTCAGACACACCTACTGTTAAGTGAAGATGAGGTGGAAGGTGGAAGCTTACTGACCCGGAAACCCCAACACATTTGGGGGGCTGGCTCTGACAACCGGAACACAACAATGCTATTAACATTGCTGCTTGGCGGCAGATTTAGATAAGATGGTGGTAGCTAGCCAAGCGGACATTTAAAATGCTCTACCACCAACCAAACCGAGTACTTAAACATGTACCCCGCTGGGGATCGAACCCGCGACCTCCGAATCGTAAATCCAATGTTGTTCACATTGAGCCACGGATGCGGTTTCAATAACTTCTATTTCACTTACCTAATAACTATACCGGATCAGTAAACTATATAACAAGACTGAGATCAGTTCGATTCGAGCAGGGTACATGTTTAGTATTGGGCTGAGATCGCACGGATTCTTGGTAAGTTAAAAGGGTGCTCCAAATTTTAAGTTTTTTCAAGTCGTGTGTAATTTATCTCAACGCAATAATAAACATACTTTTGATTAACTCGTCACTACATATATCCCTCGAAATCACTCGAAACGACAAACGAAAAATGGCGTCTCGTTCTATGTTGCCAGCATCAAAATATTTTAATAAAGGGCCTATTACACCATGCTAAATGCAGAGACTAATTCGGCATACATTGTTGATTGAAGTAAAGATATATGAATTAACAGAACCAAGACCACAACCACACCAACTGAACTAAACTAAAACCAGTTTTAAAGTAATACTGTCTCTTTCTCCCTGGAACAGTATGATGCGACGGCACCACTCCAAAACTTGGTTTAGTTTAGTTAGTGTACATTCGAATCGACACCACTATATACCGAATTAGTCTCTGAATTTAGGATGGTATAATAGGCCCTTTAGTTTATTGGATTTTTGCAAAAAACGATCTTATACGAGATATGATCTTAGCTGAAAATACACCTTACTCGGTTTGGTTGATGGTAGAGGATTTCCACCGGGCTAGTTACCATCATCTTACCTGATTCCACCACCAACCAGCAATGTTGATAGCATTGTTATGTTTCATAATAAGAACATCCAAGGCATGGAACTCCATTCCAGCGTCAGTCTTTCCTGAATCCTACAACCTTAGGTTCTTCAAAAGCAGAGTGAATAGGCATTTACTAGGACTGCGTGCTTCATCTTCGACCACATCGTCACTTTCCAAACACAGGTGAGATTGTGGTCAAGCGCGCATGTAGTTCATCATAAAAAAGACGTGATTGAGGTCAAGCGCTAAACCTGATGATGACGATGAAAAAATCTGCAGATTTTACATAATAGTAATCAATCGGCATCAGTGCATCATTATCGTCACGTTTCGCGCGACATTCCAATTATGAATAATATTGGGTCTTTACCTATGAAATTGGAGTTTATTTTCGTCGTTAATCATGTGTATCAATTCCTGCGATTTTCAAAGCTATATCCAAATTTGTTTTTTATTTGGAAAATGGAATATTATTTCAAGGTTTCACTTTAAATATTTTTTAATATCTTGGGCTAAATCACATAATAAAAAAAAATTGAACAGAGCTCTTTTCATGTGCTTCCCATAATCATTTCTTAGATTCGCTGAAACTTTTATAAAGCGGTTACTTTTAAAAATTAACGCTGCCTATACTTAACTTAATGTTATCCGATACTTAACATAATGTTATATAAACAAAGTTTAGCTAAATTTGGATTTGCTGTTCCCAATAAAAAAATCAAAAATGTTTGTAAGGAGAAGACGGTCTTCATGAAATTCTTCATACAAAACGCCAATTTCATAGATAAGAACCTAATATATACTTACTCATTTATTGCAGACCCGCATCCATAGAATATAGGATTGTTATATAAAAACTTGATACAGTGACCTGTCCCACATTACTTTACTGAGACACCGGATACATGTGTATTGATCCATTGCGTCAGTATCTTCGTCAGCTATTGTATTTTAATAACTGTTGGTACTGGCCCACACGCGGCTCATCAGGGTGGTCGAGAGGAAGCCCATCAGTAATTGTAGTAGCAAAGAAAACTTTTGGTAATTTTATACAGTCGTATAGACATAGACGTAGACGTAGACGTGGACGTGGACGTGGACGTGGGCGTGGGCGTGGGCGTGGACGTGGACGTGGACGTGGACGTGGACGTGGACGTGGACGTGGACGTGGACGTGGACGTGGACGTGGACGTGGACGTGGACGTGGACGTAGACATAGACATAGACATATATTTATTTGACACCACGCTATAGCAACAACAATATTAATAAAAATAAGAAAATTATCACAATATACAGAAACACATTTTGAAATACGGTGAGTGCAGTGTGATGTTAAAAATGGACTCCATTTCAGCGTATGCTGTAGCAATTGTTACAGCGCTGGTTTTCAGAGGAGCCCAACATCAAGAGCCTCCGACGCGATGCGGAAAGTTGTACTAGTCGTGCAAATCCATCCACATAACTAAATATAACAGTTGCATATAGATAAAATTAAACATTATTTAATATATATACTGAATATTTATACAGATAATTAATAAAATTATGACGAAGGAAAGAATAACATAAATATATGAAAGAGTAATACAGTAATATATAGTGTTATTCCGTGTATTATATGTATGTTATATTTTATATTCGTATGTATTGAAATATGTACTTATTTATGTATTTATGTACTTATTAGTATGTAGTTACATTTATATTCAGTTAGGTTTTTTTATCTATCATATTTATCCATTTTTTAGATTGTGCACGTCTTATCTGCCTCTTCCAGTCATATCTCTCTTTCGTAGGTCTGCTGGAAGAAATTTCATTGTAGAAATAAGCAGAACCTGTTGTGTCGTCTCTATTATGTTGTATCTGTATGTCTTTTTTTCTTGTGTGCAATAAATGATAAATAAATAAATAATATGGGGAAGCAGTATGATAATATAATATCATTGGTTTGTGGAACAACTCGGCCACCCAAGGGTAAGTTAATTTGGTAATTTAATAAATACAACTTCAATTTTTGTTTAAATCTGCCAATGAACCTAAGTTGTCTTAGAGGAGGCGGCAGGTTGTTCCAACATTTGGTGGCCGAATATTTAAAACTGCCGAGTATGTATCTACCGACCTCGTGACACGATGGCACCTTACCAAATATTACCAAGTACCAGTAGAGAGGGCGATGCTTGGCATTTAAAATAATAGTACGAATTTTCCAACAAATATACTTACAATAACAAATAACAAAGTAAATGGGAGAACGAAGGGACATTCCATTCCCATTAAGATAATGATCCAAGTTGCTACAAAAAGGGTTCAGGAAGAGTTTCGATTTGGGAGTGTTGAAAGAACAATGATTGACAGGTCGGCGCGGCGCTCCAGCTGGAGCTGTCAAAGGGTCCATTTCTATTAAATTAAAATTTTGTTTAAAAGGACAATTTGAATCAACTTCCTTTTCAAGGTTTTATAGCTAAATTATAATGGTAAACGGATTAATTGTTGTAAGTACCACGTGATTGATAATAAACGCGCTAAAAATGTCGCAGGGCCTATAACTTTTTTTTTATGTACAACGGGTTGTTACTTGACCTCAATCACACCTGATGTTATGTGAAGATGAGGTCGAAGGTGGAAGCGTACTGACCCGGTAGCCCCAACACATCTCTGACAACCGGAACACAACAATGCTATTAACATTACTGCTTGGCAGCAGATTTAGATAAAATGGGGGTAGTTAGCCAGGTGGACATTTAAAATGCCCTACCACCAACCAAACCGAGTACTTAAACATGTACCCCGCTGGGGATCGAACCCGCGACCTCCGAATCGTAAACCCAATGTTGTTTACATTGAACCACGGAGGCGGTTAACTACAGCGACAAATAGAAATAAACAGTAGTACGCACAGTTTCTTCATTCGTCTCATTTACCTACCCATACATATAGCACACTATAGAATTGCAACGAAGAGTCATCCAATATCAATTCAATTGCAATGCAATTGCGTTGATACCTTGAACAATACATATATCAATAGGCGTTTGATTCCCTGAAGTCCTAACATAGGCTTGCAGCAATCAGTGCAGTGTGCAGTTGATTATTTAGGAAATTGAGACGAACATGCAACGCGTCCGCAGTGTTGCCATTAGGTAACTAAGTAAAATTTATCTTAGAAGCTAATTTTGAAAGGCTAAATGGAAATTTATATAACATTTAAATGTCACCTATAAGGTATCATATTTGTTATGTCCTATCGGCTACTCTAACTTAACTAAAGAAATGATAGATAAACTTATAGAGACATTGGTTCCCAATACATTTTCCTTGCTTTTGGAGTCGAAACTTTAGATCCTTGGGGACCGGACGCTCTTAATTTTTTTCTTTAATATTTCAAAGCGCTTAGTCGATGTCACTGGTGACCCGAGAGCTGGCTGTTTCCTCGCTCAACGCTTAAGTATCTGCATCCAAAGAGTAGAGAGAGGTAGTAGCTTGGACATACCGACTGACAGATAAATGCAATAAACTTTTTTATTTCCAGTAGATTTAAGTTGACATCCAACAAATGATATCATGTATCTTACGTTGAAATAAATGCTTGAAGTTTGAAGTTTGAAGTTTGAAGAGGAAACGCTGCCAGCGTTTTGGGTACCTTGCCTCGCGGCCCCAATTTGTGTAATCAGTAATTTTTTATTAGGTTTTTTTTATAAGAAAGCAGACCTATAGTCTGTAGTCTTGAGTTCGTTCTTAGAACGAACTCAAGAACTGTTGTTCTTAGCCATGCTTGATGAAAAGTGGTTAAGCCATTTCGAAGATAGCTTTTAACACTATAGGTCTGATTTACCTGAACGATGCAATCATTTCTAAATTTTCAATTTATAGTCATAATTAATTTAATAATATGTTATAAAGGTTATTAGCCCACCGACAAGAGCATAGCTCTTAAAGACGAAGATAATGTTATGCTTCGTGTTATTTATACCTTTTGCAAATCATGCTACAAAATTGCTGTGCAAGCTTATACGAGTATAAGTGTCTCAAAAAATTCAGAAAAAATTCTATTCATTTTTTTTTTTTTTTTAAATATTTCGGACACTTACACCAATCATCTAGTCCCAAACTAAGCAAAGCTTGTACTATGGATAATAGATAACGGATAAACATACATAAATATTTATATAAACATCCATGACTCAGGAATAAATGTTCATATTCATCACACAAACATTTACCCGTCGCGGGATTCGAACCCGCAACCGTTGGTTTCGCTGACAGGGTCACTATCCACTACACCAATCGGTCGTCGTATTAAACATTAAGTATGCATTGTATAACTTTCTCTAACAAGAGGAAGGTTCAAAGACACCCGAAAATCGGTAAGTTCCCACATAAATCGGCAGAGTTGGCAACACTACGCGGCTGTAACTCGGGCCGCCTCGTACAAACAATATCGACATTATTGGCGGTGGGTACGCAAATTGGTTTTGCTCTGGGCTGTGTTGTGTACTCGTAGCTATTTATTATACAGGTTATATACACAACTCTGTAACAAATTTCATCAAAAGTTTAACAACTGTCATTCGTTGCGTGACCTTGGCAACTAGGTGAGGGCGCAAGAAATAAATATATAAGTTTAAAATGGACAAGCCTCTAGATTATGTAACTCTATCGGTATCGTCATCGATAACGGTGACCAATGAGAAACCGTTAAATTGCCGAGCGAACGATGCGCCAACCAATCACACGTCAGAACGTAGCTGATGACGATAACGATGAAATTATGTAATTGAACCCCAGGTTTAAGTTTAACCTATGGACTACCACCCACCCACTTGTCACTTTTTTATTTTTCCTTGCGAAACTCGAGTTTACTTACTATTTATCCAAATTGACAAAGCAGCCACCCTTTATCACCTTAACTCAATGATAAATGATGATGAGAGTGATGCTCGCCACCCGATGTACCAGTATTGCCAAAAAAGACTCCAGAGTCGTAATAGCTTTATGAAGTGCATTGCTCCCGTACAAGGTGTGGCTTCGGATGCTCGCTGCAACCTGTGGCGGCAAAGATACTCTCTTGCGTCGTTCCTCCCGCTCAAGGAGTCTCTTCCTCCTGGACACGATTTGCCATGGCCAACATGGAAATCCTTAAATCGGTTTCGAATTTGGCCGCAGCAAAGATAATCTGTGCAGGTGGGGCTTCTACGATGGCGGGAAAGAAAGAAAGAAAGAAAGAAAGAAAAACATTTATTCAGCTTACAATGGTCATGATGTGGGAGTGATCGATGCGAGTGCGGAGTCTCCCCACAGACAATGGATCACGTATTGTCTTGCCCCGCGTGTCCTGACAGCTGCACCTTTGACGACCTCCTTAACGCCACAGACAGTGCTGTTAGAGTGGCTAAGTTTTGGTCCAATAAAATTTGAAACTTGCCTCGACACGAAAAGAAAAAGAATGATAAATCATAATATATATTAAATATACGATATTTGAGTGGTAACAACTAACAGTCCATTTTCAGCAGTATGTAAAATATTGTAAATAAATGCTTATTTACGGAAATTGCCCGTTTTGAGTGAATACAAAGAGACGTAGTGTTGGTAAGTTGTGAAACTCAAGAAGAGCAGATGTATTTTGACATAGTTATAGAAATATCTGTTAAAATAAATAACTGTTTTTTTTATGCGTTCCCAGGACCTCCCTACCGTCGCCGCGGGGTCTTAGTGGGTATAGGTGGGTGTGGTTATCGCCGTCCCCCAATAGCCCAGGGAAAATACGGTAAAAAATTAGCTTAGCTAGACATAATTCAGAACCGACTTATATAATCGTAATTTTATAAATGACATAAGCAAAATTCATAAGTTGACATATTCCTTGACATGTATTTAATTTTTTAATTCACATAATATCTATTGAGTAAGCAATATGTATGTGGATAAATTGAGTTGATATGATAAGTGTAACATTATTATTATTATATAACTTAATTTAAATTCCGATGACATCTCCCTTTACTAAGACATTCACCTAAATAGTATTTTAATTATGATGTTTAATGGACAATATAATATGAAATGACAAGTGGGTATCAAATGTTATGTAAATGTAATATAAATATAGTATTTAGCAATAAGTTACCTAAAATGTTGCATGCCGGTAAAGGTTAAATGTGAGAACTACTCTACATACTATTCCAACCTTATAAACCACATTTACTGCAAATAAATGATTTGATTGATTTGATTGATTGATTGATTGATCGCTATCTTATAGAGGTATATTAGAGATGTAATTTTTAATTATTAAGCATAAAAAAACCATCTTAATAACAACAAATACTAACTGATATTTAATTAGGTAGACTTTTGTTAAACACAGTTAACTTATTGATGGATAAAAAAGTTTAAAAAACTAAAACTCGACTACGAAAAAAATTTATAGAAAACGAAATGGGAGAACTGCAAAAACACTTATCTTTAAATCGTCATTACAAAAGCTATAAACAAGCATCGTAGGTCCAGGTATCAGCCGAACCCTGAAACATAAGGTCCTGTTATGTATCAATAATCCTATTTATCGATTAGTTATAAATAAATAATATGTGTTTGTTTTCTCAAACAATATCGTACCATATAAATTGATTTTCCTGCAGTCGGAGCTCTATATAATTTAGCGACTTCATTGCATCGGTTTTGACCTCCGACTACGGAATTAAATAATACCTATGTTAAGATTTTATTACCTACATATTTATTGGATCGATTCTAGGCTACGCAAACTTTCTAATTCCTGTAAGGAGCATGTGACAGTCTTTACTGCGCGATGTATAAAATACATTCTGCGCCATCTAGAGGGCAGCGGCGACACTACGGACTGCATAGCGCACTATTGAGTAATCTGTGATTGCGCGATTTTATATATACGACACCATCAAACTATTTTCATAATCTATGTTTTATTGGTACTCAAAGCTAAATGGCATCACTGACGCTCCAGACAAGGTTTTTTATCGTCCCATGTATTTTTATTCATTCATTCAACTGCCCGTTTGATAAAATCCGAGACATCAATTTATTTGTAATGTAAAATCGATACCTACCACGCCATCTAGTGAGCAGCCAAGGCAAACTGTTCTTTATTATTCATAATATATAACTTTATTGTTATTCATTGGAAGTTATTATACTTTAGGGCCTAAGACGAATACAATGACACCTCTTTTGTTCAAATCGGATCAGTAGTTCAGAATTATCCTCAATTAAAAGAGTTTTTACATTTCGAGTCATCATGCTACGCATAGGTACCATATCGTATTTTTATAACCTATGACACTCGTGACATTATAACGAATTCAACGACACCTCATTTGTCACAATCGGTCCAGTAGTTTGATCGCTATGATGGAACATCCATACCCACATACATACATAGGGTGTTAAAATCATAACCCTTCCCCGTAGTCGGGTAATAAAAACTAAGCATGTTATGGGCATGCATGTTGTTTGCATTTTCCTGTCCGAGCTCATTTGTCGATGCTTTTTGGTGGCAGGCTTTGTAGTAAAAAAAATGACGTGCTGAGACATTGACAGAACAAGGGATGGTTTTTTTGCAGAGAGATGAGCTCTGGATTTTTTTTAGTAAACAGATCACAATTAATTAAATTATTAAAATTACCGTTGCTGTAGTTGACTTATGGCGACTGTGACTTCTCCCGATCCCATTTAGGAGCCAAGTATTGCATTTTCTGAGCGCGTCTGACCGCTTCCGTTTAATGGACTCCGATGTCGCAAAGTCCTGTGGTGATGATATAGGTAGAGAGGTCTAGATTGATGTAGCTAGACTTTGTCCGATTCCTGCACATGGGCAGTTCTGGGGGTCGTTCTCGCACTGCAAATTTGGACCGACAGCGTGGGTTCGACAGCAACTGGGTTGACAAAGCAGCCCTATTTAGAGAGGCCCGGCTTTCCTCGCTTAGATGTGGAGAGGACTATAAAAGGTGCCCTAAAAAATGCTTGTCCCTTTTTGAAGGGCAGTAGTAACTGCGGCTGCTATCGCATTGCTCAAAATCGTGGTCGAAGAATCAAGAGAAATATAAAAACTATGAAGAGACCTATCATGACATTCGGCGCGTAGAAATATTTGAGCACAATTTTTTGACATTATCAAAATAACTGAATCCTATTGTGTATATTTTTACATCAATGACGTCAGAAAAGACAATTCTAACTAGACTCACGAAAGACACTAATATTAACTACACTGTACCATAACTTTACAGTATAGTTAGCGAAGCGGCAGCGGGGTACAAAACTATCGTTATCTAACTAGAGAGTACATAACTGTGACGTAAGCATTGAACTCGATTAGTCTGCTGCTCGGGCGGTCAGCGTCGGGAACAGAGATGTCGACCCACTGGTTCCAAATACACTCAAGCGCATTATTTTGGTTTAGACACTTTATCTGAATATTGTAGCTGCTGGAGTATGGAGTACCTACAGAGCATGTTGACTCTTATGAATGGATAATTTAAAAAGAAAGAAATGAAAATAGATTTCAGTAAGACGAAGGTTATGGTCGTGGAAAGGGAAGTTAAGATGACTGAATGTAATGTTATGATAGATGGGATAAAAGTTGAACAGCGGAAGGAATTTATGTATTTGGGAAGTATATTTATTACAGACGGCAAATGTGAGGAAGACATTGAAAGGAGAGTGAAAGCGGGAAACTGTGTGAATGGGGCCTTGAGCGTCATTATGGGCAGTCAGTCATTGTCAAGAAAGGCTAGTGGCGATCCATAATGGCGTGTAGATGCCCACGCTAATGTATGGCAGCGAATATTGGGTATGGCAGAAGAAGCATGAAAATAGAATCAACGCAGTAGAAATGCGTTCACTGCGTAGTATGTAGTGACTTTGAATGATAGATTAAAGAATTGTGTGATTGGGGAAAGGTATGGCGTGTAAGATGACGTAGTAAGATAGAATAGACATGTAGAACTAATGAGTGAAAGGAGATTAACGAAAGCGTGAATAGAAGGGTCGGTAAATGTCGACTAAGAAGGACGCTTACGTAGTGGTAGTTTAGCGATCCAACGCAAGTGAACTAAATGGCAAATTATTTGCAATCGAACGCAAGTGTTCAACATTATCCCCAACACCTTTAATAATTTACGCACACATAAACGTGTGCAGACAGGCTGTGTTCCTGTTATGGTAAAGAATTAAGTCGGTTTGTTTGTATTAAGTGACACGGGTGCTGCTAGGGATTAGATTAACAGCCAATGAGAATAACTGAGCAAGTCCTATAAACAAATGCTGCATGCATATTCAAATAAATGCTGGAAGTTTGAACTGAATGTTGAGTAAAGCACTCCGAACGTAATGTTTCTTAATACGGATTTCCGTCAAGTTGAAAAATCCGATTATGCAAATTCTTTTTTGAACTTAAAAGAAGACGTTATATTATAAGTAGTATATTTCTTTTAACAGACTTTAAAAAATCTCATCCGGTTATCAATTCTGTTGTATTTTTTTTTAATGTTTGTTACCTCAGGACTGTCCTTTATAAACCGATTCAGAAAATTCTATTTTCATTCAATATGACATACTTCCAAGGTGGTCCCATGTTCATCATAATCCTGTTCTGATGATGGGATCTATGAGGAATTGAGGGAACTCCTCACTTATTATAGGCATACATATAGCGATTTTGGTATTTACACCAACGAGTCAAGAATTTGCTCTCAGAAAGTATCATTTGGTGAAGTGGATCTGATGAACAAGATCAGAGATGGCCACCAATACAGTTTGTTAACTAAGAACTAAGTCATTTATAATCCGAGTTGGAAAATTCTTTTTTGATTGAATAAGACATGCTTCCAAGGTTGTTTCAGGTGTACCCGCGTTTTCGTTAATTTTGACGATTGTTTTTTGTTTGATAGGGGTAATCATCAGGGTAGTCCGATATAAATTTGATTAAGATCTGATGATGCACTCCGGAGATGGAGTGGAACCTTACTGAAGTCGGTTGTTTTGACAATTTTTGGCGGTTTAATTATTTTATTTAGGGGTTTTTGCGTTTTGTGTTGACACTCAATCCGAGCTAAGGCTTTTCCTTAAAAATATTTGCAACGTGTAACCGCGATATATCAAGTCGAAAGGTACGAAGGCTGTGTGAAGGTAAGTAAGTTGTGTCAGACCGGGGTGGCCCGTTTACGCTCACTTGCCAGAATTTCATTTACCATAATTTCATCTGCTATAATGGTCATATGTTAAACTCATCGAGCAAATAATAGAAATCCCCGGTGGCCACTTGACAGTCAGTATTTCCAAGCCGCCCGCCCCAGTAGTTCCTCGGCTTGGCTTCAATTGAAAACAAACGAGACCACTATTTAACGAAGCATGAAAACGCTGGTATTATAATGCCATTAGCTGTCTTTGGTGTATCATGGCACTATGGTCCAATCGCGCTATTTCACAATGGTTTTGCGTTCGAACGGAACATTTTTGATTTTGATTTAGCTATAGTTTAGCTGAGGTAAAAAATGATATCGCGGAATTTTTTATGAACGATTATATCGTTGACCCTACCAAAGTAAAACCAAACGCAAAAGCCAACCGCGAGTATTTAAAAAAAAACTACGTTCATTTCCGTTCAAATGATTATGCGATACGAAATGTGCTTAACGTAACGTTTTTGGTTATGGTTTAGCTTCGGCAATACTGTTCAAACTTATACGGCCCCCTGATCTCTCTCTTATATTTAGGACCTATGCTCTTGCCGGTGAAGTCCTTTCCACACTTGTCCACATTCCGCATTCCGATGAAGAGATGATACAGAACATTTTTATTTTGCAAAAGAGGCAGTGCGAGTGATTACTCGCGTGTGATGTCGATGCAGATTATTCATTAATAATCTGCATCGACATCACAGAATTCATATAGTAACGTATCGATATGACGTTCGGCTCACTTAATTTTGGCTGATGAGTTAAAATTTGCTAAGTTTTATCTTCGATTCGTGGTTAGACATTCCCTCATATCTGTATCAAAGATGGCTAATACTTTTGTATGGAAACTGGCTACGCTATTTGGTCCTCATGTTTGCTCTGTTCCTATTTATACGTCTGTGGTTGATACAGTGTGCAAATTGCCAATCTAAATATTTAAAAATCCATAGAGATTACTTAAAGCCTTTTCTAACTAGCATATAGCTTTGGAACCATTTTGAAGTCAATAAAGCTACATTAAGCGTAGAGCAGATAAACACGGAGTGCATAATAAGGATGTCAAAATGATTTCGCGCGGGAATTGCCCGGGATTTTTCCATTAGGTCCCGGCTCCGCCCGGGAGACAAATGGAGGAAAAAGCTAATGCCCACTTAACGTTGTCCGTATAAGAGTCGCCAATTAAATACTTATTATGTCCCTTTTTGTTTGTTTCATTTTGTATCGCTTTGATGTGATGGTTACGAAACGAATATTTATATCCGAAATCTGAAGCTTATTGTTTGGTTAATTAATTTTTTGTTCATATCATGGTTTTGTAAGCGAGTAATAAGGTCACCGCAAGTTGCTGGATGTAAACCGCTTCCAACCGGTCGCTCTGAATATCTTTGGGGGAGGTGAACGTCCTGTGCAGATATGATGATGATGAAGAAGGTCACCTCGCCGAAAGTGATTACTACAGCCTTTCACATCTGTAACCTCGCTGAAATAAGGTTGATTCGTTAAACAAAAAGATTGACAGCATGTTTTATAATTTGCTGGCACCAGGTTGCAGTTTTTTCAATAAAAATCCTATAACTCTCGGATCTAGACGAAACTATTGTGGCGTTTTCGCCTCAGGTAGGTAGGTTAGGGGTTCCCAATAAAAGATGTGGTAAGTTCCAACCTTTATTGAAGCCTGCAATTTCACTGACCGCCGCAACGTCTCGAGAGCAATAGTAAGGGGATCACTGGCCTGAAGGTCTTCGCTCTTCGTGGCAGGAAGCGTCCACAGCTCCGGTCGACAGGGTGTGGTGGCCGTGAGGTTAGGGTCCTCCACGGTCGCCTCAGCAGTGGTGGCTGGTGCCCTCTCAGCAGGGATATTAGAGCTCGATAGGCCTTTTAGGTAGGCTGGGATCCCTAGAGGGATCCAAAACACTTAAATAGTTAGCTGGTACAAAAGTATTCAGATGACCTTTCACCGAAGGACACAGCTGTCGCTTTCGATTGTTAAATCGCGAGTGGCGAGAGAAAACCGAAGGAGGCCGATTAGACCCGATCGTCAGTCTTCGGAATTCGCTCGTGTACTAGGGTACCGCGTCCGCAGCGTCATACGAAGCGAGGAATGAAAACCCCTGCGCGCGCGTCGAATATGTATGCGTAGATTAGAGGTTCCGTATATTAAATACTGTTATTTATGAATTTCGATCTACTGGCTACAATTCTTTTCTTACTTTAATCACACGAAAACTCCACAACGTCACAGTATTCCGCCGATAGATGCAGGATTTTGCTTATCTAGCTCACAGCAAAATCCGTCTGCTGAAAACCTGTTCACTAGCGTTAATTTCCACTCACTGACATACATACATCACACATGCATACAAATACATACTGACTGTCATCGAATCCTTTATTTTACACGGATTGAGACCCTGACAGATAGAGTATATTACTTTAAACAGATAGTATTACACTCAGTAGCAATAAGGAGATACTGAATTCATGATTCTGTACTCGTAGGTTTCCTAAGCAGTTATATTATTATACAGTAGCGGAATAGCGTTTATAGTAGTTGGTGGCTTAGTATAAAATAAAATTATAGTGTATAGTTTATTAGTTTTAAATCTTTGATATGCCAGCATCCGATAGATTTGCCAGTCATATCAGCTAGTTCGTAGACCAATGGAGACTTCTTTTGAATAATTTTACACTTTATAAATTTTGGTGCTAGCTTTTTATTGAAATATTTGTCTTTGTCACTTTGGTAAAATGTTCTCTTCCATACCACATCACCAATATTAAACTCCGCCGGTCTCCTACGTAGATTATAAGTTTGACAGTTTCGGCTATGAGCTTGCAGCAAGGAAGATTGTACTTTATCAAAGATACTAGAAAGTACACCTAGATTTTCCGCATATGCATCACGTGGTAGGTATATACTATCGTCATCGTTCGCACCATCGACGTAATGCGAGCCACAACTAACCAATTCGCGACCGTAATTCGGAAAGAAGGAGTATAGCCAGTAACCTCGTTAACGGAACTGTTAATCGCAAACTGAATTTTAGGTATAAGTAAGTCCCAAACACGCTGGTCATTAGATATAAATGTCGAAACAGCTGTCATTATAGTTTTGTTATAGCGTTCGACAGTATTTACATGGGGAGAATACTTAGGGGTAAAGTGTAAGTTAGGAATTTTATATTTTGCCAGCATCTGTTTTAAAGTTACGCTAACAAACTGTTTGCCGTTATCTAAAACGATTGTAGAAGGAACGCCGTGTACTAATATTACTTTTTCTTCTAGTATTTTAGTTACTATTTCCGCGGTAGCGCGTCTGATTGGAAAGATTAAGCAATATTTGCTGAAGCAACAGGTTACCACTAGTAGGTAGCAGTTTTGATTCCTTGTAGGTGGTAGAGGTCCGACCAGGTCTATACTAATAGTCTGAAATGGTCTTGAACAGACCTTTGGTCTACCCATTTCACCAAGAGAAGCATGGTTTTGATGCTTGTGAGCTATACAAGTATCGCAAGAAGTAATAGCTTTAACGACATCGGCATGCATTCCAGGCCAATAGTATTTTAGTGACAGGCGTTTATAAGTTTTAAATATGCCAAAATGACCAGAGATAGGCTCAGCATGATTCTCCATTATGACCGTTTTCCTGACTTCGGTAGGAATAACTTCCTTCCACTCAAACTCTTTATTTAGGACACATTTACTCTGCATATAGCGATATAGACGGTTATTCTTTACGCAGTAGTTGGGAAACGACGTAGGTGAACTACGACAACCATTGAAAATATTTAGATACCACTGGTCATTAGTGGCAGTATTCCCTAGGGTAGCATCAATAGCTGAAATAGTAGGGCAAATACGTGATAAAGCGTCTGGTATTATGTTATCCGCTCCGCGACGGTGTTTTATATCGAAGTTAAACATCGATAGTCGCACACCCCATCTAGCCAAGCGACCAGTAGGGTTGTTTAGCTTGATGAACCACTGTAGTGCTGAATGATCTGTGTAGACAGTAAACTTTTTTCCATTGTCTAAATAGCATCTCCAGTGTTCCAAAGCTACTAGTACAGCTAAAGCTTCGCGTTCGGTAACAGCGTAGTTCTTTTCCGGTGCCGACAACGATCTACTCATATAAGCAATTGGGTGTTCAACTCCGTCTATGGTTTGGGTGAGTAACCCCCCTATGCCATAGTCACTGGCGTCAGTGTGGACTTCAAAAGGTAAGTCATAGTTAGGACAAGATAGTATTGGAGCTGAAACTAGACACTCTTTTAGCCTAATGAACGAGTTATCCGCCTGTGTAGACCATTCAAAAGATTTGACTTTTTTGCTTGTAGAAGTAAGCTTGTTAAGAGGTCCTGCAATGGTACTAAAATTAGGGACGAATCTCCGGTACCATGAGGCAGTTCCTAGAAACCTTTTGACCTCCTTCCTATTTGTAGGCGTAGGGAATTCAAGAATAGCTTTAACTTTGTCCGGATCGACATGTAGCCCTTTAGAGTTAACCACGTACCCCAAGTATTTTAGTTCATCTCTGAAAAATACAGACTTTTGAAAGTTTATGGTTAAGTTAGCCATCTGTAGTTTTTTGAGGACTTTTAGAAGCAAAGCGATATGACTTTCGAAGTCAGGAGATATTATCATTATATCATCAATAAATACCATTACCGAGTTCTCAAATTCTGGTCCAGAAAACAAAACATCCACCAACCTCTGTTGTGTGGCTGGAGCATTAGTTAGTCCGAAAGGCATGGTAACAAATCTGAAGGTTCCGCGGTGAGGAATATAGAACGCTGTCTTATCACGGTCAGTTTCCTGGATAGGCGTTTGCCAAAAAGCCTTCGAAAGGTCGATGCTACTTAGGTATCTAGCGTTCTTAAGATTGTCTAATATTTCAGAAACGTAAGGTAATTTATATGCATCTTTCTTAGTGACAGAATTCAATTTTCGACTATCCAAGCAAAATCTAAGCTTGCCATCTTTTTTAGGTGTAAGTAACACTGGAGAAGACCAAGGACTCTCGCAAGGCTCAACCACTCCCAAGCTCAACATCTCGTCAAGTTCTTCACAAAGAATTTTCTGTCTCTCCGGAGATATTCGGTAGTACCTCTGCCTGATAGGTTGAATGTCACCAGTGTCAATCTGATGAGTGACCAAATGTGTGCGACCTAGGCCACGTGTTTCAAATGAAATATCCTTAAATTGTTCTATAATATTATCGGCAGTAAACTTTTGAGATTTCGTGAGTTCATTATAAGATTGAATCATGCCGGAACTATCAGTAATGGTAGATATGCTACTCATTCTATTTTCGACACTATCAGCGTTACTAGCAAATGATATGGCATTTGAAAATTTAGGAAATAATTTAAATTTTGTCCAAAAATCTACACCTAGTATTAGTGGTGATGTGACTGTAGGTATTACATGGGCTTTCAAAAAATGAAATTGGTTTTCAAAAGTTACAGGTAGGTTAATGTAGCCTTCAGGATTCAACCTTTGACCACCAGCAGCAATAAAAGTTGTAGTGTTGTCTATTTGCGAAAGTGGCAACCCTAGCGATTGTAAATATAGGTGAGAATCATTCCCTAGTATTGTAACTGCTGATCCCGAATCTAGCAGACCACAAAAAGGTTTATCACAAACTGTGATGTGAGCATAGGGACGCACGTCAGTTGTAGGTTTTTTGTCGTAGATTGTTGCAATAGAATAGCTAGTAAAAAAAATTTTAATTTTAGATAACCACTCTTTCCATTCGTCGATATCATAATATTTCTTTTTGTTTATTGTAGACTCATTATTACAACAATCTCCGCCATCTAGTTTTTTGAATGAGTTTTATTATTATTATGGTGACAGACTGGGCAATTAGGATATGTGACATCCTTTTTTCCGCACTTGAAGCAAATAAGGTATCTAGCTTGCTTGCATTGGCCAAGCGAATGGCTACTGTCCCGACAACGTGGACAATAAACAGGTTTGCCCGCAGTGGTAGCACTGGTAACTTCATCCACAGGCAGTTCACTGATAGGTTTAGAGAATTTATTGTTATTATTAAAAGAATATTTGTGCTGAAATTGTTTATTTTGATTATAATTTTTATTTGGATAGTTTTTATTATAATGATTATTTTTAGAATAATAATTGTAATTATTTTTAGGATAATAAGATTTATTATTATTATATTCAGGTGCACGCATGAATGCTAAATCCGGTGCTAAAGTTTCCGATGTTACTCTAGGAGGTTCTCGGAATTGAGAAGACAGACATTGAACATTCTCATAATTGCGGCAAAGCGTTCGCAGAGTATCGATAGATGTAATACCAGTAGAACTAGACGCTAAAACATTCGCATAACAAGGTCGAATATTGTGTAACAATATATCAAGTTGATCCTGTTCCGACATTTGTTTAGAAAGTCGAGAAAATAATTCAGACATTATCGATAAATAAATAACTATGTTTTCAGAATCACCCTGTGTTCTATTACGTATCTCGGATATCAAACGATAATCGTAATCAAAATGATTAAAATCCTCCAATAGCAAGTTAACAAGTTCCTCCCATGTACTTACAGAGTTCCGCACACTACGATACCAATGTAATGCATTACCCGTAAATATCTCACTCGCATACATCAACAATTTTCTAGTAGGAATATTACGTGATTGGCTATACTCATTCACCCTCCGCACAAAAGCATGAACACAAGTCGCACCATTAAACTTAAGTTTTTGTAGGTCGTTGATATGTGAGTGGTCACACGACGTAGACACCACAGGTGCGGACATGATACCACCAAGTGATGCGGCAGACTGTGAGGAAGTAGATTGCTCGGAGAAAGCAGTATGAGACGAGTGGAAATTTATAATTTGCATTAACTGTGATTGTAGGTTGATATTATTTTTATAAGTAACTTGTAATTGTTCGCAAAGTGTAGACTTAGGGTCTGGTACCGCCATACGCCTTAGCCGATGGTGTATATGATTAGCTAAAGCCCTAGAACGTTCTACAAGGTTAGGATCAAATTTATCTTCCAAAGATTTCAAACGGGACGCAAGTTCCTTCAAAGAGTTATCAGTACCCGCAATATCGTCTCGTAGGTCTAAACCCGACTCGCCGACATCTTCTGTAGGTATAAGTGGAGTTAATTTATTTATTTGTTTCCGTAACTCGAGTACAGTTGAAGCAGGTTCCTCGCCTCTTATGAGCACTTCGTACGACAGTTCATTTTTATTTAGTAAAAAAAATTTTATAGGGTGAGTTCCCATCTTAATCCCGCAATTATACAGAAAGCGAAAAAAACAGCACTAATCAATTACACAAAACAAAACACACAAAAACAATCCCACAGACAAAATGAAACACAAAATAATATGCATGAAAAATGAGAATGTAGGTAGGTATGGTTTCCAATGAAGTGATCTTAAACTATTGTAAATGAAGTGAAGTTTATACTTTTTATTTTTGAATTAGTGCAGAATACTATATGCTATACTTTATTTTAAATGAAGTGGGGTTTTATAAAGTTAGTGCAGTAACAAAATTTTACAACTGAATTAAAATAAATAAGTTAAAATATTGGTGTTCTTTACAAATTAACGCAACTACGATTTGGTGATTTAATGATTTCTACAAGCCATGAATATGAATAAAATTGCACTACAAATGAGTTTACTACAGCGGCTGCGAACCGTTACGTAGGTATAACGTAATAAATGTAGGTAGGTAGGTATGAGTTTATAATACACAGAATTTTGATATCCGTTGACTTTCAATTGGATATTTAAGCACTTTATCCTTTAATACGTTAAACAATATAAGAATATGTAGCAGTTACTAGAGATTTAAATGAAGAAAAAAAATTACAAAGAGGTAAGTTAGGTAGGTACTTGTCTTACAATACGTAACGGTTAACAAAAGACAAACATAAGCAGAATCAACGGAAAATTACAATGTTTTTAGATATTATTAAGTACGTACCGGTTCGCTGTATGTAGGTAGAAACCGCCTCGTTCACAATCAACTGGAACTGTGTGCTGCTAGACCTATAAGGAGACGTACTTTGTCCAGTGAAATTACCACGGTAAGGGCGCCACTGTGACGTTTTCGCCTCAGGTAGGTAGGTTAGGGGTTCCCAATAAAAGATGTGGTAAGTTCCAACCTTTATTGAAGCCTGCAATTTCACTGACCGCCGCAACGTCTCGAGAGCAATAGTAAGGGGATCACTGGCCTGAAGGTCTTCGCTCTTCGTGGCAGGAAGCGTCCACAGCTCCGGTCGACAGGGTGTGGTGGCCGTGAGGTTAGGGTCCTCCACGGTCGCCTCAGCAGTGGTGGCTGGTGCCCTCTCAGCAGGGATATTAGAGCTCGATAGGCCTTTTAGGTAGGCTGGGATCCCTAGAGGGATCCAAAACACTTAAATAGTTAGCTGGTACAAAAGTATTCAGATGACCTTTCACCGAAGGACACAGCTGTCGCTTTCGATTGTTAAATCGCGAGTGGCGAGAGAAAACCGAAGGAGGCCGATTAGACCCGATCGTCAGTCTTCGGAATTCGCTCGTGTACTAGGGTACCGCGTCCGCAGCGTCATACGAAGCGAGGAATGAAAACCCCTGCGCGCGCGTCGAATATGTATGCGTAGATTAGAGGTTCCGTATATTAAATACTGTTATTTATGAATTTCGATCTACTGGCTACAATTCTTTTCTTACTTTAATCACACGAAAACTCCACAACGTCACACTATCGAACCTTGCACTTGAAAATCGGCAAGCCGTTTAGGATACAGGAGGCAATATGGAAATCTACTTCATTAGATGTATACACCAAAAAAACGTCGGCCTCATTTCTGGGGCAATCGAATAATAAAGGTCGATTATTTCTACGTCAAAGTATGTAACCGCTTTGCAATAAGTATACAAAACAAATGTCACGAATTCGATTCCCAGCGGGGTACAAGTTTAGGTCTGTGCCAAGCAGCAATGTTGATAGCATTGTTCTATTCCTGCTGCTTGAGATATACGATCGCCAGTTCACCAATTTAATTGTAGGTGAGCGCGTTTCCACTTCTACCTTCATCCTCATCTTCACTTAACATCAGATGTGATTGAGATCAAGCGTTAACAATATGACTCGTCATGGGTTTAAGCTCTCAAATAGGCAACGTAACGATGAACATCGCTCAAACTCAGTCATTTTAAATTACTCGAAAGTCTTGATTATTCAATTGAGCAACCAGAGTAAATGAAAAATCCCGTTCCCAGTTTGGGTTTCATTATCATTATCACCAAGTGAGCTTTTAAAATGGGGATAATACCGCAGCGTGTGTCCCGCGCGTCCCGAATGTCCTGCTGTCCCGCCAAAAACAAAGCAAAACGATGACAAATGCGAGTTGGATTGTTGTGGCGGGAATTAGTTCCCGCTGTAGGGACCCTCCCCCCACCCCTGTCCGCTGGGCGCTGTCGAAGCAACAACTTATTAGGAACAAATAAATCCGCTTTTTCATCAAATGACCCAGATTTCCGCTGCGGTTGACATCGGTGTTTTCAAGCGAACTTTATTTACGTCAACATCACAGGGATAAGGATTTTGTTTTACAAAATATTGGAAATTTATTCGCCATTTTGTGGGAAATGATGTATTGGGAGCAAATATGCAACATGCAATTTATTTGGATGGGATGAGTTCATAAATCGGTTAATTTAGCCCTGGTTCAATGGTTATTACCTACTGCATCTGAAGGGGAAGGTGCAAACACTTCCACCACTCTTGAGACACTCCTGACACATCATCACTCTTGAGAGCCCAAAGAGTTTAGGACCGTACTTCAAAGCAAGATCGCGAACGAAAATTATCTGGTTTTCATTATCTTGGATAGATTTTTGTTTTATCAAAGTTAGAAAAGAATTAAGGTTACTTTTAGAATCGCAGTAAAACAAATGATAGAACGGAACACTAATTGCCCAAATCCCGACTCACCCTTAACAGGTTTATATAAATAATTCTTGACTTCGCTAACGTATTACCTTTACTTCATAAAACATTTTCGGATAAACCACACATGCGGTTAGAAATTGTTCCCCAGTTTATTATTCAAACTGAAGTACATTATATAACCAATCTGACTACCTACGACCCATTACTCTCAAAATGATTTAGAATCCAACAGCTATAAGGAATTACGCTTTCGCTAAAAGGCTCTTAATGATTCATTATAAATATACACACAGAAATCCTGTCTGCTCTGAAAGAACTCGTCCATTTCCCCTACGCGATAAAACCTCAATATATTACCGCGACATTTTATTTTTTTAGATGCTATTTACAAAAAAAAAAACGTTAAAAGCTCTGCGTCATTCCTTAGTAAATCTCATTTATGGGAGCGAATGAGAAAAAAGTGGGTCTTGAATACATGCGTGAACTGTTGAAGTGCTGCTACATACCCGCCCGAGCCATTCGCCTAGAGATATGAGAATTCGGAATAGGTTTTTGGAATAGGTAAACGTTTCAATTGCTATGGACGTTGAGTTCGTGTTTCTACTTAGGATAGGTTTTGGTGGTAATATTATGAACAATGGTTACATACCTCATGCACTAATAAGCGATGAGTATACCACAAGGATAACCTTCATCACTTCACTTCCAGCAACGTCTGTATTATTAATATTAGCTACAAATAGAGTATCGGTGTCCCAGCGGTTAAGACGGGGTCTCCCAATTTGGGAGGTTCGAGTTCGATTACCAGGCCGGCCATGTACCAATGAATTTTTAAATTTAATTTAATTACTTATGTGCATTCATCCGACTGCTTTTGAACGGTGAAGGAAAATATGGAGAGGAAACCTGCATGCCTGAGAAATAAAAATTCAAAGGCATGTGCAGGCCCCAACCGGTATTGGGCCAGCGTGCTGGACTATGGCCCATACTCCCTCATTATACGAGGGAAGGCCATGTCCCTGCAGTGGGATGTTTACGGGTTGAGATGATAAATAGGCAGTAATCTAGGTGCATATACCTGATTAATTAATAAATGTAGTCAGATCACATCAGCAATTATCGCGTTCTCATCTCAGACGTAGTACAGCTTGTATTTATTCCTGTAACAAGTTCTGTAAACAAAAGTAAATTATCTGTTATTGGTCAATTGTAATATACGTAGACTAAGACTTGACTCCTGATTCTCGAGCACTTGAGACTTTATTAGACATCCATAAGTTTGTCACGTGGAAAATCACGCCCCTGGGCCGTGCCGGGAACGAGCGTGAGTGTTCTGAGCTTTCTTCGTTCGGCGAGCCTAATTGCTTTGTTAACGTCTTCATGAATTTAAATGAACGAGAACGTCCTCCGTGTACGGTCGGGGGCCGATGTCTTGACGCCTGGGTTTTGCGATCCCATACATATTTAATGGGGCCTACGATTGTCGCTCCATTGTCGCTTGACTTGCAACTCTGTCAACTCTTTGCGCAGTTGACATTGTTAAAGAGACAATGTATTCCCATGGCTATATAGGACATAGCCAGATTGGTATTCAGTAATAAATCATCAATATCGTTTTAGCCGCTCGATGTCCACTGCTCTATGTTCAGCAGTGGCCGTCTCCCATAGATTTCTAAAGCAACCGATTGGAAGCGGCCTGCAACTTCCTGCGACCACTACGTCCTCCATCCAAGGTTTTAGTGTTGGATGAGTCTCATAAGAAAGCTCCAGGTCATGAAACGAGCTATGGGGACGTGATCGAATCAGGTATAAAGAAATTAAGAAGAATGAATATATAGGGTCTAACCAAATTAACCCGACAAACTTTGGCAGTTGCACGTACATGACAATAAAATAATATATTCATTAAAAAAACTAGCCTTAAAAATTTTGTTTCCGCGTAGAAAAATTAAATGTAAGTGTAAATGAAAATACAAATTAACAGACTTACTTCATTTCGATTGTACCTTATTGTATCAATGATAAAAAAAGGCAACGTTCATATGGAAGTTTGGCGGGGCACAGGGCGCAACCAATCACAGCATGTCGCGGCGGCGCCGGGGCAAGCGCCGGCGGCGGCGAGGAGTGAGTGGTCGCCTTTCGGCGTCTTCAAAGATACTGCGGCACGTGTTTGCGTGTTGTGGCAAAGTACTTAGAGCGCGCGGCCATTAAGGTCCAACTCACAAAATTTACATTTTTAAATTTTATTTTTTGAATAAAATCTGTTAACTTTAATGTTTTATTTTTTTCCTAATAGGTACATCCTATACATACACTCTGCAACGTTTGTCGGGTTAATGTTGTTAGACCTTTTTTTTTTTTTTTTTATACACCGTGTAACGGTTAAGTGTAGTCATATTTTAAGGGCTTGTTCTACCCATCAATACGAACAACTTTTACTATGGGGGCAACTTCGAAATCGCGAAAAAAAAATCAGCTGTTCCATAGAAAATTTCAATAACCTCCCGATGCAATGTATGAAACAGCTGATTTTTTTTTCGCGATTTCGAAGTTGCCCCCATAGTAAAAGTTGTTCGTATTGATGGGTAGAACAAGCCCTTAAAATATGACTACACTTAACCGTTACACCCTGTATATGAGAGGGCGGCAAACGTGCATGCGGGTCACCTGATGGAAAGCAATCACCGCCCCCCATGGACACCCGCAACACCAAAAGGGTCACAGATGCGTTGCCGGCCTTTGAGGAAGGTGTAGGCTCGTTTCTTGAAGGTTCCAATGTCGTACTCGTTCGGGAATACCGCTGCCGGAAGTCCGTTCCACAGGGTGGTCGTACGTGGTAAGAAGTTTCTTGAGAAACGTACAGTGGTAGACTTCCACTCATCCAGGTGATGTGGATGGAAATTTAATTTTCGGCGAGAAGTGTATCGGTTATATAAATACTAACCAGAAAATACATCAAGTATGATAACCAGAAATGATTTCTGGTACATATACTACCACCCTTAATACCCTCAAGGCATAGCCTTGAAAGCAAGAGTGCCAGATGACCCTGGTAAAAAATCTGTAAGCTCATCATTATTGCGAATGTCAAAGGGTTCTATGCATATATACTCGCATAGAGACAGATCTAGCGAAATTTTCACCAGAGAATTTAGTATCTTTCCAACGCAGATGTCATGGCATGTGATTTCCAAAATGTGCGCTATTTTTATGTCTGTATCATCGATTTAAAATAATTCACTGTTGATTCTTAGCAGTTACCCTGCATCGGGTTCTGTCTGTTAGAAATATGAATCGTAATATGAATTAAATTTTGCCACCTTGAATTTAAAACAATAATAATACTACAAAATATATAACACATACAACTAAGTACTAACACAACTCACCTGCGATCATAACAAAAATCTTTTTGAATAAAACCCTGCTCTGATTCTACAAGTTGCTTCAAAGCGAAGTACCGGCTTCCCTGTGAAGTTGGAAGTATTCCGCGGGGGGCGCGGGGCGAGGGGCTTCGCGGCGATCCCCGTAATACCAACATCTGTAACTTCTCCGTAGTCATCTCCCGAAAAGTAAGTACAACCAGAAATGTTCCAACTCGAAATACTTTCCGAACTTCAAAACAACCGTTCCACTTTTTAAGTATTCGCAAAGAGTCTAACGGAAAATTTCTTTGTTCCCGCCAAAGGGTGGGCTTTGAATTTTTAATTTTGTATGTGTAAGCAAGCCAGGCCTTAGATGTTGCTCAACCTCGTCTCTCTAATGGATTGCTGCGAGGGCGGGCGCTATAAAGAAATAATAGCCATCTAGTTATTGTCGAGATAAGAAAACAAACCGTTTTTCACTTTCCTTGTTGTTTTTCCGAGCTAGACCTCAATCAGACCCAGATTCCTCAACTTAATGAGGGACTGTCCTATTTCTTTAAAGATACACTATAACAATAGTATTTAGCACTGCTGTTTGTTTCGACATTGTTCATACATGTTCAGTACCTAATCTGACACACAATATCTGTTACTATATAACGTTACGACTTTTATCGCAAATGGAGTGGTCTCATGATATCCCAAATATTAAGAGTTTTAGTAGTTTAATACTTAAAACAACACCCACGGTTTACCTTGCGAAATATGCAGAAATGCACACGTGACATGGATAAGCCCTGTTGAAACTTCCAAGTCTATAGACTTGTCTTTTTAACCGCCGATAAAAAAGAACGGATGTTATGTGTGTGTCCAGTCTTTGTCCGGACGTATCTCAGTCTGCAAGGCAGTTTTATATTAAACTAGCTTTCCGCTTCGTCCGCGTGTAAGATTTCATCAAAAAAAAATGTTAATCCAGGTCTTAATCTGTCTACCCACCAAATTTCATCCAAATGCGTCCAGCCGTATAGGCGTGACGAGGTAACAAACATACATACAGACATACACACACAAACTTTCGCATTTATATTTGTTGGAATGAAGGGACGGTACATCGGCTAAACCGTTTTTGAAGTTAGCTTTTAACACAGTTGTTTGATGTCGATGGTTCATATCATAATCTTTCGAGGTTTTTTTTTAACTAATTTATTGGTGTAAAGTCCCTTAGTCGCCATTTAGGGCACCTAAGGAAAAGGCAGATTGTTTAATTTTTTACGAGCCCGAAACCATAAAGGTACCTGATGGAATTTTCAAATAATGTAATATTTCTCCCAATTCCTTTATGAGCAACTTCCTTATTTGTCAGATGGAAAAATAACAGCCACTTAGAAATATGCTGGCGAATAATGATACTTTACCTCTGGTTACATGTTATTTATTTCACTTTAGGCACAGTCTGCCTCATAATATTGAGCAGGCCTGATTCATTATTTCGCCTATTCAAGTTGCTATCCTCACTTAATAATGGAATATTCATTTATTTACCACCATACAACAGAAGTTACATTAATAAATGTTATTATACAATTGACGAATATTTAAATGATAAACTAATTATGAATTAATGTTTTAATATAAAAAAGGTAATTTAATATAAATATGTTTTAAAGCTCCGTAAAAATCGTCCTCCTCTCTCCAAATTGCTGTGCCCGACAGGGTCCATAATGAACCATTGTTGTGCCCGACAGGGTCCATAATGAACCATTGCTGTGCCCGACAGGGTCCATAATGAACCATTGTTGTGCCCGACAGGGTCCATAATGAACCATTGCTGTGCCCAACAGGGTCCATAATGAACCATTGTTGTGCCCGACAGGGTCCATAATGAACCATTGTTTTTTTTAATGACCACCTGTACACACATTATGGCATGCAATAAAGAATTGAATTGAATAAATAAATAAATAATAATAATAATAATAATAATAAATATCCTTAGACATACACACAACGCCATCTAGTTCCACAGTAAGCAACTATAGGCTTGTGTTGTGGATACCAGATGGTTGATATACTACATAAATACTTTTTTTTTGTAAATAAATACTTATTATAAATGAAAACATCCATAACTCGGGTACACATGTCCGTATTCATCACACAAACAATATGCCCCTAGCGGGAAACGAACCCGCAACCTTTTGGTATAGTGGGCAGAGTTGCTGACCATTACACCAAACAGGTCGCCAAACAGGTCGTGAATTGAATTGAAGAAGTGAAAATTATTGACTCTCATGTTGCTGTGCCTTCACAAGGTCCTTATTGATACAGTACACTATAATGTCATCAAAACAAAACATAAGGAATGCAATGATTTGAGTTGGAGTGTAGTAATTTCAATCCCTAGTTCATACTAGGCTCATGCCTAGCTAGAAGATTCACTGTTCGTCCTACTGTACGGTTTTTTTCATGCTAAGCTATTTTTCATATGGGCATGCATGGCTAAATCCCAAACTAAGACTGGTATTTCAGACTTACCTACCACCATCTTATCTAAATCTGACGCCAAGCAGCAATGTTAATAGCATTGTTGTGTTCCGGTTGTCAGAGAAAAGATAGCCAGTCCCCCAAATGTGTTGGGGTTTCCGGGTCAGTACGCTTCCACCTTCGACCTCATCGTCACTTAACATCAGGTGTGATTGAGGTCAGGTACCAACCCGTTGTGCATAAAAAAAACTTCGGACTTTTTCTTCTGCAGTTTGTTGTGTCAAATTATAAACCAATCGTTATTATTTTTCTTTTGTTGTATACATATAGTTTGACATCACAACTTAGGAACGTCTGAAGTTATGGAAATAAAGGATATTTAGCAGAAGAAAAAGTCCGAAATTACGGCCGTCCGAAGCTACTTTCGTTAGAGAGTAGACCCCCTGGGTTTACCAAATATAGCTTTGATAGTACAAAGGAGTTGGTTATGTCCATAAGGATTATATTTCTGAGATAGTTTACACATGTACCTATTATATTCATGTGAAATGAAATGAAATGTTTATTTGCTACGGAATTTGGTACATGAAGTTCTTAAAGCTATAATTGTCTCCACAAATTCTACCACTGTGTGGTGTGCAAATATTGTCTAGAGTTAATTCCTCTAAATAATTATATAATCAATTTCTATACTAAATAATTCTAATTTACAAATAGTTCATTATATAAATAGGTATACAATGTCAAAAATTAGTTAAAATTGCTAATGTCAGACGTTATGTTGTCGGATACTATTCCATAATCTGATTTCATTCATGCCTAATTAGATTTCATTGGGTATGTTACCGCCCCGCCCGCCGCTCGCTATAGCCGAGACGCGACCGCGCCTCGACCTTGCTCTCGGCTCCTGACACTCGCGCGCGACGGACGTGCACTTCCATAATTTTTGTAAACCATTTTCGAATATAGTAGTCAGTACAGTATCACAGTTTCCTTATTTATTGACCGGATCGATTCCACCACCCTGATCAAGCCTCATCATAAGTTCGAGCCGGATAAATCGCAGCATACCACAGATAGCGGTTTATCTTGGAGGTCAAAAGGACATCGGGATAGAACCGGTCATCACGCCACGCCATCAATCGACAACGGGTCGCATTTCTTCGCATCTCATACAAGCAAGCTCGCATTTTGTTAAGGAGCACAGTGATTCGTGGTTGTATTTTTGTAATTTTGTGTATTTTTTTGTGTAATCGATGATTTTATTGATATTGTATAGAGTCAATGTCGAGCCGACCGCAGTGGAAGTATTTTGGCCGCCAGAGGCGCTTTTTTAATAAAAAAAGAATAGAAATTTAAGTGGGTACTTTTGAAAGTTTATTCGCCTCGGGTTCTGATTGGATAAAAATAATTAATTCCTGTAATCCTATTGGACATCCAGTCAGGACCCGACGATTTTGGCAAGATAAAAGAAAGGTGCCCACGGTAGTCTGTCAGTTCGACATTCCGCTCCGCGCCGCCGTCGTGCCCGCACGTACCGCGCGCCCTCTCGCTCCGCCATTGTCGTGAGTACGCTGTGCCGCGTCCCGCACCCCCCCGTGGGTGCGTCATACGCGTTTGTGCATCCGCACACCCGCCGCCTTCAGATGCGCGGTTTTTTGCTGCCAACTCATTGGCAACACAAAGTCGCGTTAGCACTTAGTTTGCGCATCTGCCGCGTTTGAGTTGGTGGATACGTAACCGTGACAACTAAGCCAACTGTCGTTGACCCGGTGCGACTTCAATCCCTTCAGGACCTGAAGAAACCGGCAGACCCGATCCCATTGCACTTGGGCCTTGACCCAAGGGTGACGGTACGAGCGGCTATCCAATAGGGATACCTGCTCACACCCCTCCCCTTCTCTCTCCCCCCTGCCATTTGGCAGGGAGGTTTTTCCCCCCCAAATAATAACACCCCCTCAGCCGCTATGGCAACCAAAAATGAATTTCTGGAGTTAATCTCATCCTTCCTGGAAATCAGCGGCGTCAAATTTGACAAAGCTGCATTTCAAAGTTACTTTAGCGAAGCTCTTAAAGCTAAAACTGCCCCACCCGTCCAACTCAACCCCTCGCCCGCTCAAGAAATGGAGTACTCTGACTCCATTTCAACTACTTCCTCCCGTAAGAGGCCCGCCTCACCCGATGACGGTTCCAACTCGGAAATCTCCGAGGATGGCACCGTCACCGGCGCTCACCCCTCTCCCGACCAACTCGAGTTCGAATTCGAACTCGTCAAACCCCGCAAGAAGCGGTCTGCTAAACGCGGTCCCAAAACCGCACCCCCCAGTCCCCCCCCTAGCTCGGCCACCGAGATCCCCCGCCCCCTCTCCCCTCTTCCCCCACCCACCCTCTCTCCTTCCCCAGTTCCTCTGATGTCACTAGACATCCCCACCCCCGCCCCCCCAAGCCAGACGGCTGCCCCCCCGACCAAACCAGCAACCCGCTGCACCCCCACGCTCCCCAAACTCAAAGCCCCCCCGCCTGTCTTTCTCAGAGACAAGACGAAGTGGACCTTCGTCTCAAAGCTCTGCACCGATAACAAGGTGCATTACTCCCATGCCTCCAACACCGGTGAGGCCATCAAAATAGAAGTCCCCTCAATCACCGATTTTAGGAACCTCACGAGGTTACTGTCCCAAAATAGAATCCCCTACCACTCCTATGCGCTCCCCGAGGAGCGTAAAATCCGTGCCGTCCTTCGTGGCGTCCCGCACGAACTCCCCAACGAGGCCATACTCGATGACCTCATCCAGCAAGGTTTCCCCGTTGAGGCTGTGCACAAAATGCACAGTCGCACGGGTAGAACATACCCACTGGCCTTAGCCATCCTCACCAACGTCCCCAACGCTAGGGACATATTCAAAGGAGAACTCACCATCTGTGGACTCTCCAAAATAAAAATAGAGCCCCCGCACAAACGCGGTCACCCCGGTCAGTGCCACCGTTGCCAGCTCTATGGCCACGCAGCGGCAAACTGTTCCGCCAACCCTAGGTGCGTAAAGTGCCTAGAGCCACATAGCACAAAAGAGTGCACACGCACACGTGACGATGAGACTCCTCCATCGTGCGTGCTATGTGGACAATCCGGCCATACGGCCAACTACCGCGGTTGCCCGCGTGCTCCCCGCCCCCGCCCCACTCAAAAGGCTCCTAAAGCCTCCACCCAAGCAGGCCACAAACCCTCACCACCCCCGGCGACAGCCTCCCACTTCCCACCCCTAAAGCCCCCCCAGGCCTCAAACCCCTGGGGTCCTAAAACCCCAGCCCCCCCCTCAGTCTTCCGTCCTCAGGCTCTTCCAGCCACCCCACGCCCAAACCATCCAAAGCCTCACCCAGGTGGCAGTATGCCCTCCCTGGCTGAGGACATGCAGACCGTCTACGCTGCAATCAGCGGTATTGATATCGGAGAGATATCAATACTCGCCCGCAAGCTGCGCGCTTCCCGCACAGCCCAAGAACGTCTCCTTGCCCTAGTAGAACACCATCACCTACTAAACTCCATTTAAGTACAATGTCCCAAAATATAAACACCCCCTTAGGTACCGGTCGGACCAAACCAAGAGGTGTCTCTCTCATCTCCTACAATTCGCGCAGTCTGCGCACTAATGTCAACGAACTAAAAGAGTTCGTGCGCAGTAGAGAAGTAGACCTCTTATTAATACAGGAGTCATGGCTCAAAGCCACTGACCGTAAAGGCTTATCCATCCCCAAATATACCCTAATACGTAATGACAGACTCGACGGACGTGGCGGAACAGCCATTTACTATAAAAGATCTCTCCACTGTTCTCCCATCACCACCCCCCCCCTCACTAATATGGAAGCCTCTATCTGCAGGCTTGCTATGACAGGTCATCAATCCATAATTATAGCCTCCATCTATATTCCTAGTGGTACTCCACCCCTAAAAAGTGACTTTGAAGCTATCCTCCTACTGGGCAACTCAGTTATTATGTTCGGAGACTTTAACTCCAAACATACTAGCTGGACTTGCCTTACTACCAATGCAAGCGGCACTAAGCTGCTCAACATCACCCAATCCCTAAATATAGACGTTATATGTCCATTTTGGCCCACCCACTACCCCGATAACACAAACCAATCGCCAGACATTCTCGATTTCGCTCTTTTTAAAAACATTTCCCTAAACCTAAACACGATCGAACCCCTCGACGACCTAGGATCAGACCACCGCCCAGTCTCACTGATACTGGGGCCCCAAACCCCTCCTCCCGCCACCCCCAAAACCTTCACCCACTGGGATGGGTTCAAAACATCCCTCACCGCAGCCATCGACTCTCCAGACTCACCGTATGTCCCCTCATCATCATCATCATCATATCATCATCTCGATAGCACTGAAAATATAGACAATGCGGTGAGCTCCCTCACCCAACTCATACAATCTGCGATCAAGGCCAACGAGCGCGTAGCCAAGGTCAAAGATCAAAAGCTCCCAATAGACGTCATAAACCTAATTAAATGTAAAAATGCAGCCCTCCGCAGAGCTGCTCGCTATCCCACCCCCTCCCATAGGAAAGCAGCCAACCAACTCCAACGTCAGGTTAGGTCCCGTCTCTCCGAAGTGAGGAATGCTCAATGGAGTAAACTCATGGAGGAAATCTCTCCCTCCCACCTCGCGTATTACAAAGTGGCGAAAGCCCTCCGGTTAGACACAATCACCCATACCCCTCCGCTAAACCGTCCCGATGGCACCGTTGCCTTCGAAGACGATGAAAAAGCCGAATGTCTCGCTGACAACACGGCCGCGCAATGCTCCCCCAGTACTCTCGAGTATGACTCCGCCCATGTCCAAATGGTGGAGGAGGAAGCTCGTTGTATAACGACATCCCCTCCAACCTCAGACCCTATCCTAGTTTCCACCGACCAAATTCAAACCATCATCAAAGGCCTTAAGCCTAAAAAAGCCCCAGGCGCGGATGGAATCTCCAACCAAGCCCTCAAACACCTCCCCCTCCAAGTACTCACCCTACTGTCTCTTATATTTAACGCTTGCTTTGATCTCTGCTACTTTCCAACCGCCTGGAAGGAAGCAATAGTCATAGGTATCCCCAAACCAGGAAAGCCCCTCAATATCCCCTCTAGCCACCGTCCCATCAGCCTCCTCAAGGCGCTAGGCAAAGTATTAGAAAGAGTAATCCTCTATCATATGAGAAAACACCTATTCCCAATAGGTGAGCCCCCTCTTATTTTACCCCACCAATTCGGTTTCCGCGCAAACCATTCTTGTCCACAACAGGTCCACCGCATAATCGAGTACATCTTGAGCGGTTTCTACCCTAAACGCGAAAAAACAGTAGCAGTCTTCTTTGATGTCGCAAAGGCATTCGATAAAGTATGGCACGCAGGCCTTATCTATAAACTGCACCACTTAGGTCTCCCCGACAGGCTAGTTCTAACAGTAGCATCCTATCTCCAGGATCGTACCTTTCGTTTTAGACACGAAGGAGTGCTATCCTCTCCCCGCCCGCTCAAAGCCGGAGTCCCTCAGGGATCAGTGCTCTCTCCCCTACTATATATATCGTACACAAACGACATACCCATCCCCAAAAACAATGTCCAACTCTCTCTCTTCGCCGACGACACTGCCCTCTATATAAAGGGTCGGCGGCTGTCGTCAACCATATCCAAACTCCAGCGCTCAGTTAATGAGCTTGGAGATTGGTTTAGGAAATGGCGTATAGAAGTAAACCCCGATAAAAGCACCGCGATTAGATTCAGTCATAAGAGAAGACGCCATCTCGATCTCAATGATACCCAAATCCGTATGCTAGGTACCCCTGTCCCCTGGAAACCCACTGCCAAATACCTAGGTGTTACTCTGGACTCGAGGCTAACTTTTAAGCCTCACATCCTGAATGTGACTCGCACTGCCCGCTTCTATCTGGGCCGCCTAAATAGTATGATAGGCAGAAGTAGTAAAATGTCCCCCATCAATAAGAGAACACTCTTCAAGGTATGCATCCGACCGGTAATGACATACGCGGCCCCCGTTTTCGCACACGCGAACCCTAATACAATAAATAAACTCCAAATCGTACAAAACCTTTTCTGTCGTAGAGCACTGAACGCCCACTGGTGCGTCAGAAATGCTGACCTTCACCGCGACATAGATTTACCATCAATCCAACAGTTTTTGAAAACCCTCACCGAATCCTTTTTCAAATCAGCTACCGAACACCCAAATCCGCTAAAAAGAGGGTCAGCAGTCTACCCTACCCCCTCATCAACCTCTCTATATCAAGTCCGACGTCCGAGGAACGTCCTCACCGACCCACCCAACAAACTCACATCCGATCTGGCTTGCCTCCTGGCGGCCACAGATGAGTCAGGGGCACTTGTCACCCCTGACTCATCATCGACTCTCGATTAGCTCTAGGCTCTTCTAAGTGATGCTCTTCTAGCAGAGCACCACTAGCGCCCCTCCCCTCCCCAGGAAAGGGGTCGCTTCCGATGACGGGATAAAAGCCTCACGGCTAGTCCCTACCTCCAAGGCGGAGTTTTAGTGGGTAGGCACACTCTGTGAGTCCCACATAACTTGCACAGCCGGCTGTGCTCGTACGCTTAGAGCCTTCTCCGCCTCCCTCCTTCGTTCCTCCGGAGGGTGCCTTTGCATGGGCGCAAAAAAAAAAAAAAAAAAAAAAAAAAAGGTAGTCTGTCTAGTTACAAGCACAACGTCAAATACTGCGGTCGGTTCTCGGAAAAGTAAAGTTTGTGAAATTGTGAATTGTGAGAATTAAAGAAGAATAGTTTTCAACACTATCAAGAGTTTTGTTTTTACTTCGGCATCCCCAAGAAGATAGTGTGTGTGTGTGTGCGGTGTCGAAGTACCGATTTTCGCCGAGCTCCCGCTGGCTCCATCTTCCCTCTCGCTCCCGTCGTCGTCCGTCTCTCTCGAACCGCTGACTTACCAGAGCGACCCCAGAGTGGCGCTCTATTTTACTTGTTTCAAAATAACGTCTACAATTTTGGTCCTTCGAGCCGGATAGTCAGTGTGTTTGAGATGAGCGAGAGGCAGACAAGAAGCATGTCTCGGCGAAATGAAGATAGTGTTGAAAGAGGGGAGGCAGGCCCGCGAGTGGTGTTTGTTCGCGACGGTGGCGCCGCCGGTGCGCGTGAAGATCGGTTCACCGTTGTTGGAACAGCCGCGCCCACCCCTCCAACAGCTTCTGCGATTGCCGACTCTGGCGTTGTGATCGGCGATGTACCTCGTGTTATGCCGAGTCAAGATTACCGAGTGTACGATCATCGTGTGACTGTGGAACCAAGTGAGCCTGTTGCCGCCTGCAGTAATGAACCGCCTCGTATCCCCGTAGACATTGAAGGCAGTGTAATTGTGGATCCGCGTCCTGTTTTTCGACTGCAACCGATCCAAGAAAGTTACCCAGTGGCGAAGAGCAGTGCCGGAAGCAATTTGTCGGGATCGAGACGTACGCGGCGCATGCTAGATATGCAAGCTCAATTAAAGCAGCATGAATATGAAGCTGCTATGGAGAGAGCTCGTATACACGATGATGTGGCTCAGAAGAAGATAGATATGTACAGAGCCAACATGGAAGCCGCAATAGCAGCTGACGACGAAGAGGAAGAACGCTCACAGGTCGGAAGAGGGGTACAACAGCGTCGCGTGGAAGAATGGCTGGACACGACCCCCGCTTATCAGCGTCCGCCTGTAGCAACGGCCGCCGAGACGTCGGCGCCACCTCCGCCGCAAACGACGGCAAACCCGCCTCAACAGGAGGCGCCCGCACCGCAACCAACTCCGTGGACAACGCCTGCTCCACGCCGAGAACGTTCGTCGGAACGTCACCGTGGTCGCGCTGAAGGGCTTGAACAATTAGCTGAAGCTATTATTGGCATGTCTCGCCCTAAGCCGCGCCAAACCTACGAGTTGCCTCGATTCGACGGGAACCCCGCCGAGTGGATCGCCTTCAAGCGAAGTTATGAAAGATCGACAGCCGCGTACAACTTCGCTCCGTTTGAAAATATGGCACGCCTACAACAAGCATTGTGTGGTGAAGCTAAAACAGTGGTGGAAGACCTTCTTCGATCAGCATCGAACCCGGACACTGTCATTAGTGCGTTGTGTGATGAGTTCGGACATCCGGGTGCAATTTTGGACTGTGCTCTTCGGAAGATAAGAGCGCTTCCTCGAGTGACGGACAGTGGTCGCGAACTACGTAAGTTCACTTCAGTGGTGCGAAACTGTGTGTCTTTACTGAAAGACGCATGCGCGGACGGTTTTGTGAATAACGCACAAATAGTGAGCGAGTTGTTAAACAAATTAACATCCATACAACGTGCTAAGTATGGTGACTATTTGAGAGTGCGCGATAAAGACTCAAGTATGGACTTAAGAGTGTCTCCAAATTTAGAAGTGTTTTTGGACTTTATCACTGAGCTGACTCAGTCAGCTTCCTATGTGTTTCCGTACACCCTTACGTCGCAACCGCAAGCTTCGACTAGTGCGCCGTCTGGCTTCGCATCGCGTAATCGAATAGTGCCGGTTCGTCACGTGGTGCATAAAGTAGCCACAGTCGCTACAGCCTCAACCGCGACGCCTCGCGGGGCAGGCCCGTCTCGCCGCCCTACTACTTCGAATAGTAGTAATTGTGAACTGTGTAGCGGTGATCATAGACTTCATCAGTGCAAACGGTTTTTAGCGATGAACAATAATGAACGATGGGAAGTCGCTAAAACAAACAAAATATGTTTCAAGTGTTTGGACAAGAAACATCCGCGTGTGTTTTGTGTGGCGCAAAGGTGCTCGGAGTGTTACGCGCCCCACCATGCTCTTTTACATTTTAAACGGCCGCCGTCGGCCAAAGAGCAATCAGTAAACACGGACTCGAAAGTTGAAAAAGTGACAAGTGTTGGACAATGGAGCTCGAAAGCTCTCCTAAAAATGATACCGGTGACAATTTTATGGGACAATTGTAATGTGAATACTTACGCTCTACTGGACGATGGTGCGTCTGTTTCGCTAGTTAGTAGTGATATTGTTCCGGTAAACAATTGTGCAGAAAAATCACCGTTAACAATTGTGACCGCGCAAGGTCACGTGATATCGGACAATGACTCTCGTGAAGTGCAGCTGTGTTTACGCGGTGTTAACGGGACTGTGCGTAAAGTAAAAGTGCGCACCCTTAGTGGTCTTGACCTACCGAAACAATCGGTTCCAGTGGGTCTGAAGAACAGTTATGTGCACCTCAGAGACTTGGATTGCAGTGATTTTCTGGAATGCAGTGACACCAAGGATTGCAGTGAGGGAAGGGATGTGAAGCCCCTACTACTCCTCGGTCAGGATAACTGGGAGCTCATCGTCGGCCGGGAAATGCGTCAAGGTAAATCCGGTCAACCAGTCGCTTCTCTCACTGAGCTAGGCTGGGTCATACATGGACCCATAGGAAAGCTAGGATCTAAATGCGATTCTGAACGTGTGAATTGCGTGGCAGTGGTAGAGTCTGATTTACACACTTTAGTTAAAAACCAATTTGAATTAGAATCTATCGGTGTGTCCCAACTACCACGTAAAAATTGTGAGTCCGAGCGAGCCAACAGTATTTTGCAAAATACTAGCAAACGTGTTGATGGAGGCTGGGAAGTAGGCTTGCTTTGGAAGCTCGATAATCCGGAGTTTCCAAATAACTATAATATGGCTAGGAATCGTCTCTTAGGTATAGAAAAGCGTATGGATAAAGATCCTATTTTTGCCGCTGCGTATGAGGCTCAAATTGAGAGACTTTTTAAAGAGGGCTATGCGGAAAAAGTTGACTCAGATCGGGAATCGAACCCGCGATGGTTTTTACCTCACTTTGGGGTACTTAACCCAAATAAGCCCGGTAAGCTTCGTTTAGTTTTTGACGCAGCCGCCTCTCATTTAGGTAATTCACTAAATGATCATTTAGTTAGTGGTCCTGATTTATTAAATTCATTGATCGATGTATTAGTTAAGTTTCGCTTAGGTAAAATAGCCATTAAGGCAGACATAGCTGATATGTTCATGCGTGTAAAGATACGCCCTGATGATCGTGGAGCGCAATCATTTTTGTGGCGGGGCCGGGATCGAACCCGGACCCCCGACGTGTATACTATGTCATCAATGATTTTCGGAGCAACGTCCTCGCCTACTTCTGCTATTTTTATTTTAAATAAAAATGCGAGTGAATTCGCAAATTCACATTGTGAGGCTGTGAAAGCCATTAATGAAAAACATTACATGGACGATTATTTGGATAGCATGGACAGCGATCAAGTTGCGAAGAAAATGATAGATGACGTATCTGCTGTGCATGCAGCGGGTGGTTTCCATATCAGGGGGTGGGTTACTAACTCCCCTACATTGCATGCTCAACTTCAGGCGGACAATTCTAATATAGTCCAATTGGAAAATGCGAACGGAGCTGAAGAGAGAACGTTAGGGCTGATATGGAATCCACGCACAGATGATTTAGGTTTTGACGTGTCTTTAAAGCGTTTATCTCCACAGATAGCTTCTGGACAGGTAATACCTACCAAAAGGGAATTTTTAAGAGCAGTGATGTCCATCTTTGACCCCCTAGGCTTTCTTTGTCCGGTCATTATTCCCACTCGCATTTTGTTGCAACAAATCTGGCGGTCGGGAATCAACTGGGATGATCAGTTGCTAGACAAGGAGGCTGAGGCCTGGCTAACTTGGGTCAAAAACGTTCCTAAAATAGGAAATATTAAAATTCCCCGTTGGTACGGTATTGATGTAAATAATAATAATTTGCAATTACATGTATTCGGAGACGCGAGCGAGGTGGCTTATGCCGCAGTAGCCTATTTAGTAGGTTCTAATGAGTTAGGTGAGCGCGTGTGTGCGCTTGTAGCCGGGAAGGCGCGTGTGGCTCCGATAAAGATGATTTCGGTGCCACGTTTAGAGCTACAAGCGGCAGTTTTAGTGTGCAGATTAGCGGACACAGTGGTCAATGCACTAGGGCTTCCTAACGTGCGTCGTTATTTATGGACAGACTCTAAAACGGTCTTAAATTGGATAAATTCATGTAGTCGCGATTATCAGAAATTCGTAGCGTTTAGATTAGGTGAAATCGAGAGTAGGAGTGAGAGAAGCGAGTGGGGCTGGGTACCTTCACGTGAGAACCCGGCCGATGAGGGGACAAAGGTTGTCTGGCCGCGGGAATGTAGTATGTGGGTTTCGGGTCCTTCCTTTCTGTGCGATCCGCAAGCACCATGGCCAACCATAGATGCGGCCGAGTTGTCGGCTGCCCCTGATGTTGACACAGAGCGCTTAACGCGCGCTCGTGTCCTCGCCTGCGCCGAGCCGTCGGCGCCGCTGATTGATACAGCGCGCTTTTCGTCGTGGCGCCGCGCGATACGCGTGGCTGCGCGCGTATTAACCTTTGTGAGGCGCTGCCAACGCCGCCTTGCAACTCACATGGACCATGCCATTGTGACGGAGGCCGAAGGGCTTCTGCTCCGTCAATCTCAGGCGCGCTCATTCGCGCCCGAGATAGCTGCGCTCAATTCTGGCCGGGGACTCCCGCCGAATAGCAACCTTCGAGCCCTTGATCCAATCATTTTTGAAGACGGATTTTTACGAGTTAGGGGCCGCATAGCCGCCGCCCCCGAGCTCGCCTTTGGAGAACGCCATCCGGTGATTCTAGACGGGCGTGACCCCATAACGCGCCTACTAGTTCACCATTACCACGTTCGCGCCCTACATGCGAACCATGAACAAGTGATCAATAACATGAGAGAAAGATATTGGGTGGTGCATCTACGACCAACTGTGAAAAGGATTGTTGCATCCTGTCAACCCTGCCGACTTGCCCGGGCGCAACCACAAATACCAAAGATGGCCGATCTTCCCGCCGCGCGTCTTACCTCAAATAGACGCGCATTCGTAAATTGTGGGGTGGATTATTTTGGCCCTATGATTGTCGCCATCGGCCGCCGACGAGAGAAACGCTGGGGTGTGCTGTTTACATGCCTGGCTACCCGAGCTGTACATCTGGAGTTGGCAGCTTCTTTGAACACCGACTCTGTAATTATGGCAATTCGACGTTTAACCGCCCGCCGGGGTCGTCCCGCCATCTTCTTCAGTGACCGCGGGACTAATTTCATCGGAGCAAACAATGAACTTCGTGCAGCGCTCCAAGAATTCGACGCTAAAGAAACAGCAGCGAGATATGGTGTGGAATGGCGATTCAATCCCCCCTCTGCTCCTCACATGGGGGGAATTTGGGAACGCCTTGTACGCTCTGTTAAAAACGCATTGAAAGCAACCTTGAAAGAGCAAACTCCAAGAGAGGAGGTTTTACACACTTTGCTGCTTGAGGCCGAGTTAACAATAAACACTCGTCCCCTAACCTATATTACTGATGACCCCACGAACCCGGTAGTATTAACACCAAACCATTTACTACTCGGAACAACGACGGGTGATGCACCAATGGTTCCTGCTGATCCAGCCGATGTGAACGCGAGGAGACAATGGAGGCAGGCCAATGCGTTGGCCGATGCTTTCTGGCGTCGATGGCGCCGCGAGTACCTGCCGACACTTCAACGACGGTCGAAATGGACTGATGACGTTCCGCCAGTGAAAGTGAGTGATATCGCTCTAATATGCGATAGTGCGTTGCCTAGAAATCAGTGGCTTAAAGGCAAAGTGATCAAAGTGAATGTCGCGAGTGACGGCAAAGTGCGGTCCGTAGTTTTAAGGACTCATAATGGGACTCTATTTCGACCTGTCGCCCGAATCATTGTGCTCCCCACCGATGATGTAGTAATCGGATGATAATTAATCTGTATCCTCTTACTAGGGGGTGGAATGTTAAGGAGCACAGTGATTCGTGGTTGTATTTTTGTAATTTTGTGTATTTTTTTGTGTAATCGATGATTTTATTGATATTGTATAGAGTCAATGTCGAGCCGACCGCAGTGGAAGTATTTTGGCCGCCAGAGGCGCTTTTTTAATAAAAAAAGAATAGAAATTTAAGTGGGTACTTTTGAAAGTTTATTCGCCTCGGGTTCTGATTGGATAAAAATAATTAATTCCTGTAATCCTATTGGACATCCAGTCAGGACCCGACGATTTTGGCAAGATAAAAGAAAGGTGCCCACGGTAGTCTGTCTAGTTACAAGCACAACGTCAAATACTGCGGTCGGTTCTCGGAAAAGTAAAGTTTGTGAAATTGTGAATTGTGAGAATTAAAGAAGAATAGTTTTCAACACTATCAAGAGTTTTGTTTATACTTCGGCATCCCCAAGAAGATTGTGTGTGTGTGTGTGCGGTGTCGAAGTGCCGATTTTCGCCGAGCTCCCGCTGGCTCCATCTTCCCTCTCGCTCCCGTCGTCGTCCGTCTCTCTCGAACCGCTGACTTACCAGAGCGACCCCAGAGTGGCGCTCTATTTTATTTGTTTCAAAATAACGTCTACACATTTCGTACAGCAAAGCTACGAGAAACCAAGAAAAGGGGTTTGCTGTGCATACTGTAACGTGAGTTCGTTCCAATCAAATTGCCTATCAATTGCGCAACTTTCAACAATTTTATCATTTCTTCCATCTCGAATTAACTGTTTTCCCTCATTCTATTCTAAAGATTTCCACTGCATTTCTATGCTTTTGCTAATTTAAATTAACATTCACATGATATTTCCAAATTTGGAAACCAATATAAGCGAAACTACAATATATTTTCTATATCCCTTCTTTCTTGCATACCTTTCATAAATTAATACATTTACAAAACCATTTGCATTTGAATACTTGATCGCTGATTACAATATTTTTGGTATAATTTAAGTTCCTTATCCCAAATTGCCTTATCTGTGCTAGTACTAGACGTCATAGTCTTAATATTAGTTCATAGCATTTCTAATACCTACACTTATCGTGCATTCCAGAAATTTCTACGCGGCGCATCGTGCAAGCTGCGCTTATCGCTTGCTTACGTCACGCGCCACGCAGGCTGGGGCAGGCGCATCGAGCTACCGGGTCGACTCGCGCGACCGGTTTTCGAACCGCTTTACGCCTTGCATTGTGTGCTGCCTACCTTCTGCTTTGCGTTTCTTTCGCATTCCAAATTTACGTATCGTTTCAATCGACGTTTTCTTTCATTTGCTTTCTTTATTTAATAATTGCACCTCTTCATTTTCAGCTAGAATCATTTGCATTTCATTATTCATTCAACTATAATTTATTATAATCATGGCCACGGATATTAAAGCTTTAAAAAAGATCCGCAGTTCTATAAAATCAAAGCTAACTATATTTAAAACATATCTTAATCAATTATTGCCTAGTAAGGAACTTAATAATTTGCAAACCATCGAATTAAATGCTCGTTTAAATAAATTACAAGATCTATACAACGACTTTGATTCCAATCAGACGGATATAGAAAATCTTTCGGAAATTCCAGGTGACGAGTATACAGAACGGGAAACTTTCGAGAACAGCTACTTCGGCGCGATCGCGGCTGCGCAGGAGTTGCTGAACAAGAGCGCTGCTACTGCGGACGCTGCCTCTGCGGCGCACGAGTTTGCTTCGGTGACAGGTTCTGGTGGTGGTGAACATTCACACGGGTCACACATTAAGTTGCCTACCATTCACTTACCTACCTTCTCTGGCCGGTATCAAGATTGGCTAGAATACTACGACACTTACCTATCATTGATACATACAAACACATCAATACCTAAAATTCACAAATTTCACTACTTACGTGCGTCCCTTAAGGACAGTGCAGCGTCTATAATCCAATCACTAGATTTTTCAGCTGATAACTATGATACAGCTTGGGAGCTACTCTGTGATCGCTTTGGTAACAACAGATTATTAATAAACAACCACATTCAAGCTTTATTTTCCATAGAAGCGATCACGAAAGAGTCCTCGAGAGCATTGCGCAATGTGATAGACACAATCAACAAAAATTTAAGGGCTCTCACAACATTAAAATTACCCACAGAACACTGGGACATACTAATCATCCACATGGTATCTAGCAAATTAGACCCAGTCACAGTACGTGAATGGGAAGAAAAACGTAACACAATTAAGGCTTGTCCCACACTAGAAGATTTCAATTCATTTCTGAAAAACCGTGCAGACTTGTTAGAAACCATGGAGGAAGCACATCACAAAGCACGAAGACACAGTGACACTACTCACGTCCGTCCAAAAACATTCGTCACACTTCCAAGTACATCACAATTTTCGTGTCCTTTATGCAAAAATAATCACTCGATATATCAGTGTCACAATTTCAAGTTAATGCCTATCGAGGCGCGTATTGAGAAGGTTAATCAACTAAAATTATGTACAAATTGTTTGCGTAAGGGTCATGACGAAAAACGTTGCAAGTTGGGTCCTTGCAGACTGTGTTCACAAAGACACAACAGCATGTTACACATGAACCATAAACCCAAACCACAAACCACACAATCAAGCGAGTGTGTAGTATTACCTGCCTTACAAAAGCACGAGCATGCAGAATCGCAGTCACATGACAACGAAACACTCCTAAATAATATTACATTGTCGACAACACATCACAGTCAGGTACTACTATCCACTGCCTTAATCAATGTAACAGATCGGCATGGTCAACCACACAAAATACGTGCACTGTTAGATAACGGCAGCACATCTAGTTTCATCACAGAGAAACTACATAAACAATTACAAATACTAAGTTATTTAACTTCTATATCAGTTCAAGGATTGAACAATCAATCATCAAGAATCACACACAAATGTGACGTCACTATATCGTCACTTACAAACAGTGGTTATACAACAGACGTCAATTGTTTCATTGTACCACAAATCACACAACGCATACCTACCACAAAATTCCATTGTGCTATCAATGTTCCCCCTCACATCCACCTTGCGGATCCAACATTCAATATTCCGTCTGAGGTGCAGATGCTGCTGGGTGCTGACCTCTTCTGGGAGGTCCTATCAAATAATCACATGACCTTAGGCAAACACAAGCCAACACTGGTTGAAACAACACTAGGGTGGCTAGTCTCAGGTACTATACACTCCAATAATAACTATAACCATACAAACAATACCTATAATGATACAGTCCATTGCCATTTTATAAACAACATAGAGCTCGAAGAGAAACTCAATAAATTTTTCGAGTTAGAATCTGTTTCAGTCACTCAACAAATCCGCACTAAAGGTGAGAGTGATTGTGAAACTATATTCACACAAACAACGACACGTCAATCAGACGGCCGATTCGTTGTTACTATACCATTGAAGGAATCTCCTGAATGCTTAGGAGATTCCCGGCAACAAGCACTAATTAGATTTCAATCACTAGAACGTAAATTCAAACGCAATTCTACATTCAAACAAAAGTACGTCGACTTTATGAATGAATACATAGCACTAGGTCACATGACTGAAAATACTCAACCTCACTTAGACACAACTTCATACTTACTGCCTCATCACGGTGTACTGCGCGAAGACAGCTTATCAACAAAGTTAAGGGCTGTGTATGACGGCTTCGCGGTCACGAGCTCTGGAAAATCATTCAATGACATACAACACGTAGGCCCTACAGTACAAGATGACCTAATAAGCATATTGATTCGATTTCGCCAACATAAATTTGTTGTTACTTCAGACATAGAAAAAATGTTTAGACAAATATTAATAAATGAAGGTCAACGAAGTTTGCAACAGATTTTTTGGCGGTCGGATCCTAGTGAGGAACTAAAACAATATAAATTAAACACCGTTACATACGGCACAGCGTCAGCTCCATACTTAGCTACAAGATGCATTATGCAGTTAGGTAGTGAGTGCACTGATGCAATTGTGAGTGAAACAATCTTACACGATATCTATGTCGACGACTTAATATCGGGCCATTCAGAAGAAGATGTTCTAATAAATACATGCAAAGGTGTTGTCCAGAAGTTGGAAAGTGCTCATTTCCACTTGCGTAAGTGGCACTCAAACAATCCATCAATATTAAACAAAATAATTGGTGAACATAGCAACGATGATCTATTAAACTTGAATAAACACGAATATGCAAAAACATTAGGCTTGCTTTGGTCATGTAAAAGGGACGTGTTGCTATTTTCATCAACAAACATACATACACCAAATCATAAAATAAATAAGCGTACAATTTTATCCACCATAGCACAAGTATTTGACCCATTAGGTTTAATAAATCCATGTATGTTACAAGCTAAATTAATGTTACAAACACTTTGGGCCAAAAATATTTCATGGGATGAATGTGTCCCTACTGACATTGAACTACAGTGGAACACATTCATACAACACTTACCTGACTTGGCCACTATACAAATACCACGACGAGTAATATGTGACAATCCCATTAAAATTGAGTTGCATGCATTTAGTGACGCTTCATTAAAATCATATTCAGCATGCATATACATACGTTCAGTATCCATCAGTGGGCAGGTCAGTGTTCATTTGTTATTGGCTAAAAGTAGAGTGGCGCCATTAAAACAAAGGCTAACCATGCCACGATTAGAGCTTTGTGGCGCTCTTCTGGCAACACAATTAGCTAAAAAGGTTACAAATTCATTACGTCTTCAAATCGATTCACACATTCATTGGTGTGACTCAACCATCGTACTAGGATGGATCAAATCATGTAAACAAAAACTAAAACAGTTTGTTTACAATAGAATAAACGATATAACGACCAATTCCGATATTTCCTCATGGAAATATGTTCCCACGGACTTAAACCCAGCTGATATCGGGTCACGTGGGCTCAATGCCATGTCACTCAAAAACTCATTTTTGTGGTGGGAAGGTCCACACTTCTTACACCAGACAGATATACAATGGCCCACACAACCTCAACACATTAATACCGAAAACTTACCTGACATGAAGTTCCAATGTCATTTTTCATCAACCGAGCCACACGATACAGATTTCACAAAAAAGTTTTCAAGCTTCATTAAATTACAACGTGTTGTAGCATATTTAAAAAGATTTTTATATAATTGTCGCAATAAAAATAGTAAATTCACGGGCCCACTCATGACTTTGGAACTTGATTCAGCCATAAAAATACTATGCAAAATTGTTCAAATGGACATATTTTGCAAACAATACACGTATTTGAAAAATAAACGTGCATTGCCCTCTAAGGACAAACTGTTAAGTTTGAACCCCTTTATAGACAGCACAGGCCTCATACGAGTGGGAGGTAGACTGTCTAATTCGAACTATGACTACAATACAAAGCATCCAATTTTATTACATGCATCACACCACATCACTAAATTGTTAGTAGAATATTATCACAAAATTTTGCTACATGCAGGACCACAACTACTATTAACATCTTTACGTCACAAATACTGGATTATTAATGGTCGTAATTTAACTAGAAAAACAACACATAACTGTATAAAATGTTGCAGATTTTCAGGGAGAACCTTTCAACCCATAATGGGTAACCTCCCCAAGCAAAGATTACACGCAGAATATCCATTCTCTAACACAGCTGTTGACTACATGGGCCCAATCATGATAGCGGACAGAAAGGGTAGAGGATGCAAATTAAAGAAGGCATACATATGTGTGTTTGTTTGTTTGGCAGTGCGGGCCGTGCACATAGAGCTTGTCACTGATCTTACATCGCAAGCATTTTTAGCTGCTTTAAATAAATTCGTTGCCCGCAGAGGTAAGCCTGCAATAATATTTTCAGACAATGGCACGAATTTTGTAGGCGCCTGTAATGAATTAGCGAATTTCCTAAAACAAAATTGTAACGACATCGTCAAATATTCAGCTGAAAATGAAATTTCTTTCAAATTTTGTCCTGCGTATAGCCCCCATTTTAATGGATTAGCCGAGGGATCCGTAAAATCAATTAAGCACCATTTAAAACGCGTTCTATCTATGGCTAATCTAGACTATGAAGAAATGTACACTGTACTGGCACAGATCGAGGCAATTCTCAACTCGAGACCTCTTACTCCTCTTTCATCTGATCCGTCAGATTTCTTACCTCTCACCCCTGCGCATTTTTTGATTGGACGTACTTTTACCATGTTGCCTGCTCCCCAGGTTAATGAGGAAGCCAACATCTGCACCCTTAGCAGATACATGCGAATCCAAGCGCTGAAAGCGCATTTTTGGACACGATATTATAAGGAATATATTTCAGAACTGCAAATAAGAAAAAAATGGCGCACGGACGGAGGACAACCACAGCCAGGAGAGATGGTGCTGATTAAGGACGACCGACTGCCCCCCAACAGATGGCTGATCGGGCGAGTCACTGCAGTGTACCCGGGCTCCGACGGTGTCAACCGCGTGGTGGACGTGCGGACATCATCAGGAACCCTCAGGCGAGCCTTCAACAGGCTGTGCCCACTTCCAACATTGGAACAGGACGTTCCAAGGGCGGCAGTATGTTACCGCCCCGCCCGCCGCTCGCTATAGCCGAGACGCGACCGCGCCTCGACCTTGCTCTCGGCTCCTGACACTCGCGCGCGACGGACGTGCACTTCCATAATTTTTGTAAACCATTTTCGAATATAGTAGTCAGTACAGTATCACAGTTTCCTTATTTATTGACCGGATCGATTCCACCACCCTGATCAAGCCTCATCAGGGTATATATACAATTTCATTGGGTCATATTAGGGACATTTATTCAAGTACTCTTGTACACTGTAGAAACAATTGTTGAACAGATATTCTTTGAGATTCAGAGTGAGTCAGAGCTCAAACTGTATTGACCCTCTATTTTTCTCCAAAGACGGCGAACTAAACACGTTGTATGCAACTGGCATGTAGGCAATGTACGGGCTATACGGAGGGGTACATATAATAAGGATTTTGCTAACTTGCAATCTTTATACGAGAGGGGTCGAAATCGAATTTTGTTTCTGATTATTTTATTCGATACGCTATTTCCTCAGGGAGTCTTAATAAGTCGAAGGGTGCGGCAATCGTGTTTGAGTTTAAAATGGATCACTATTTAACCCCCGATGAAAAACAATGGGTGTTAGGTATGTGTTTGACGGGTTTTTGTCAAGACTTTTTTTTTTTAATATGAGAGGGCGGCAAATGAGTACTATACTATAATTACCTGTTATTAGCATAAGTATTGTGTACATGTTGCAGTTACAATAAATAAATAAATAAACAAACGAGCATACGGGTCACCTGATGGAAAGCAATCACCGCCGCCCATGGACACCCAAAGGGTCACAGATGCGTTGCCGGCCTTTGATGAAGGTGTAGGCTCGTTTCTTAAAGGTTCCAATGTCTTACTCGTTCGGAAATACCGCTGCCGGAAGTCCGTTCCACAGGGTAGTCGTACGTGGTAAGAAGTTTCTTGAGAAACGTAGTGGTAGACTTTCACTCATCCAGGTGATGTGGATCGATATTTAATTTTAAAACTTTGTGTGGATGTATCTCAGTAATATGTTGTTCGAACTGAGTGCGATTTGTTTATATTAAAGATTAAACCAGGGGAAAGGTTATTAGACGTGTTTGATGAAAATCGGGTAAGCAATTGATTAGTATATTTGGATGTATCATATTTTTTCTAGACTTACAATACAAAACAAATACACTTTATTGCACAACAGAAAAGAAAATACATTTACGGAAATGTTAAGAGTAGAACGTACAATTTGGTGACTTCTCTTCCAGGCAACCTTTGGGTATAAGGACAATGCATTTCTAAATTTTTGTGAGAATTACCCAGTATTTCCTCCTAGTCCACCCTGGGCAATAGATTCACCGAACTGGAGAAGATCGACAAAGGATTCTGGCTTACATCGGTCCGCTATACCGTCTTCAGTGCTTCCTCCTGAAGACTTTTCAAAACATGGAAAATTTAACGGCCTCCGTGGCTCAATGTAAACAACATAGGGTTTATGATTCGGAAGTCGCGGGTTCGATCCCCAGCGGGGTACATGTTTAAGTACTCGGTTTGGTTGGTGGTAGAGCATTTTGAATGTCCGCCTGGCTAGTACCACCGTCTTATCTAAACCTGCCGCCAAGCAGCAATGTTAATTAGCATTGTTGTGTTCCGGTTGTCAGAGATAAGATAGTCAGTCCCCCAAATGTCTTAGGGTTTCCGGGTCAGTACGCTTCCACCTTCGACCTCATCTTCACTTAACATCAGGTGTGATTGAGGTCAAGTACCAACCCGTTGTACATTAAAAAAAAAACTTAAAATTTACCGTAAATATAATTAACCTCATGGATTGTGACCTTTGGAACGCAAAAGGATCTGCACCCATACAACTTAGTCTTCAGTATTCCTTAGCTAAATTCTTCAGTAAAGTGACAGAATATTTACTCATTTTGGCGGCATCTTGTGGGAACTGGAAAGCTTCGTTACGCACTCCCTTCACCATCACTGACTTTTGTCGTATATTTTTTTTCGTGAAGTTCATCCTTTCGTACAGGCAAAGGACACTGTGTCTATACAGCCAAGTCTTTACCCACTCGGAATCATAATAAAGTAGTTCAATTTGTCCCCATATGAAAACCAAAGCACAGAAACCTTCAAAACACAAACACTAAGTAATCAATGTAACGCAGCAAGGTCTCATGCCGCAGCCGGCACGCACTTCTCGAATTATCAACGTTTTATTTACCCCCCGTCATTTCACCGTTTGTGTTTGTACCCTCCAAATGCTGCGAAATGAGATTTTTATGTGAGGGACACGGCCCATTCTTCCCGCTATTATTCGCAATTGATGAATGCGCACGCCCCGACGAATATTTTCTGATTATTCGCCCGTAGCGAGCAACCCGCGAGCAACATGATTACCGACTCGCTCAAATAATAAAGAAAATGACAAAGTATAAAATTGGTGGGGCGGGTTTTGTATGTGCTTACTTTAGCGGAAGTGATGAGATGATATACGAGGGTATCATTAGATAAGTATAGATGGAAAATTTACAAACTCCCCGAGAAAACATATGAATATATCATCTTTTCCCGTGATTTTTCCTCTACATACGTTGTCATTGGCAGAATTTATTGTGCTAGAAGAGCACGATATAAAAAGCCATATATAAAAAAAAAAATATGAATACATCATACACTTAAATCAAAACAACCGTATCAATTTGTTTTTCTCACACATACTTAAGTGTATGTGGGAACGCGTCTGACTGCTGTTTTATGTTGAAAACCTAAGTGAGAGAGGGGTTGCGCTGAAAACCAGCGCTGTGGATCGCCAATTCTGACGCCCAATCGCTTAGCCACAAATACATTTAATTATGCAAAATGTTATACCTTACGAAATTTTCTGTATTTGTTGGCAATACATACTTTTCTTTCTTTCTTTAATTAAAAGCTATATATTTTCCACCTCCATGTTTGATAACATGGTTAACTTATCACCGAGTTTAAGAGGGTTCTTTCCGTCTAGTGGCGCTCTCATTGGATAAATTAAAATTTATTTTTAAATGCAGAATAAATAAATAAATAAATATTTGGTGCACTTATACCAATTTGTACTATGGATATTAGATAACGGATAAACATACATAAATATTTATAAAAACATCCATGACTACTGAATAAATGTTCGTATTCATCATACAAACATTTACCCCTCGCGGGATTCGAACCCGTTGGTTTCGCTGACAATCAATTAAATACCTAAATTGCTTTGACGGGGGTTATTTTCCAGATATCCCGATTATAAAAGAAAGTGGCTGTTCTTATCAATAAAGGTATTGCATTGTGAAATTCTCGTAAATAACAGTAATTAAACCTATTTAAGTATTATTTATAATTAGCTTTTTGGCTTTTCCAGTGCAGGTCAGCGCGATTTTTTTATTTATTCTGCTTTTAAAAATAAATCTTGTTTATTCGATGAGGGCGCCACTGGACGGAATACACCCTCTTAATCATAAATAAAAGAAATTGTAAATTTAGAAAACCGCCTAGAAACTAAACATTGTCGTATCATCCAGGTATACTGACTGTGTTAAATGAGACGTAACGGCTGAACCGATTTTCATCAAACATTGCTAAATATCTTAAATATAAAAATAACCACACTGAAATCGGACAACATAACACCCGTCGTGATGCCTCGTCCCCACTAGGCAACATTTATCGAGCGATGTTGCTACACTTCGCCCGACTTCGCTAGTCATGTCTGATAGGTTCGACTAAACCGATGTGAACAGAGACAAGACATCGGGCGACGTGGGGCGATGTCGACCGATATCTCCGGGGTTACATGTAGCTCGACAAAAATTGCTCAGTGTGAACGCGGCAGATCGTTAAAAATTCCACTAACTTAAGACCCAGGACTGATCGCGCTTTATGCGCATATGCTAACCCTGGTCCAACCTACCGCCGAGCAAGGTCGCCGTGGGGTTTTAGTGGATGTAGGTACCTCCCCTTAGGGAAGGGGAGTCCCACATAACCGACTTGCCGACCTCCAGGCGAGATGGTATGCGTGACGCATTTGACCAGCGAGAAAAAAAAATAAGAAAAGATCGATCGCGGCAGACATTGCTTAACTTCGCTAATCCCTAAATGTGTTAACACGATTTATACTAAACTATAACGAACAGAATTATAATGTTATAATGCTTGTAGCGGCGGTTACAGAAATAAGCTTATATAATAAATATTTCTATCTATCTTATAACTTAAAATTTAAATTTAAAATTCTTATTAAAATATTGCATATAACGGACGCACTTAATTCATGTGACATTTTGTTTGCCATGTTGTTTTTAGCGACTTGGTCACGAAACATTAATAAATAAATAAATAAATATCACATTGCATACACAGTGTGTATACACAGCGTCATCTAGTTCCACACTAAGCAACTAGGCTTGTATTATGGATACCAGATGGTTGATAAACTACACAAATACATTTGTTTTTGTAAATAAATACATATACATATATAAATGAAAAACATCCATAACTCGGGAACACATGTCTGTATTCATCATACAAACATATGTCCCTAGCGGGATTCGAACCCGCGACCTTTTGGTATAGCAGCAAAGTTTCTAACCACTACATAGATAGATAGATAGATAGATAGATCGTTTATTTGTATCTCCAGTCACACACATACCATAAGTTCCAAAGCAATTGGATAAACATATTTTATAACAATTCATAAAAGTAACATCAGGATACACTAGAGTATGTGTGTGCTACAGCCGTACAAATCATCAAACTTAAAACAACAAACACCAATCATAATTAAAGAGCAACGATGAGAGTTCCAAGGAGAATATTCCGGACGGCTTTATCGACGCCCAGCCGTATCATACTTGTCCCAACCATTAAGCCAAGAATTTCAATGATCCTGTGGAACTCTAGGTAACCTAAACTCAGGCGTAGGTCTCCTCGTCTGTCTATTATTCCGAGAGCTCCATTACGCTTTGGAGGAAGTCCGAAATTCCCGACCGGCTGTCGGGCTTGTAGCGACCTAACGTAGGGTATTTAATCTGGCAATCACGTGAATGATTAATACCCATTGAGAGGGGTATTGATCGCCTTGGTTCATGACCGGCGCCCTACATACCCTCCTACCCTCTGGCAGGAAGTCGATGCACAGCTAACAGTTGTGTGTAAAGTTTCCAAGTTATAATTAGGTTGAAGTTTCTGGACGGATTTCTGGATATTGATAATATAAAATTAGCCGACAAAGGTATAATTTGAAAAATGGTATAGAAAATACAAATACTTTGCTTCATATAGAATACATCATTATACTTGTAACGATGTTGTGGAATCCTCCTTTTAAGTATAAAAATGTCTGTACCAGGAAGAACCACTGTTCCTTACCTTATAAGAAGATATGGTAGGTAGCAAGCATTAGAGAATAACATGGTACAAAAAATATTGCGCATCTAAAAAATTATCGGTCCAACCTGCCTATTTAGTATGTCGTTGGGTACCTATATTTGTCGGCTGTCTTAGTTTTGCTTCTTGTTTCACGCCTCTTTTCTTGTCTTATCTTAATGTAGGCTATTTGCTTATTCAGATCCCAAGCTATCAGCCGAATATAAGTTTATTCATACAAAAGTAACAGATAGAGTTACTTCGGTTTTTTAATATTAGTGTGAATTGGGATCCTTAAAACTAACCAATCTGGGTAAGTCATTTATGTATCGTTCGTAACAAAGCGTATAGTAAAGTCTGGAAAGTGAATAAAATTCAACCTCCCCTTATTATTGGCAAAGAAGTTATTTGCGAGTGGCAGCGACAACGGCGCTGCCCCCGGCACGTACCGCATTACTACGGCATTCATTAGCGAACAAAGGCATAGAGTAAACACCGCTCTGTGGCGCTTGAACTGCTTTAGAGCCGACTGTGGCGGGAACTGATTCAAAGGAACCAATCGAGATTTTTTGGTTAGATAAAGAATAGAGTGGTTTGGAGCTCTAATTTCGCAATGAAAGACAACAGTAGAACAGTAAAGGTGATAGGCCGTCATAAGTGAGTCGACATTTTTTTTTATGTACGACGCGTTCGTACTTGACCTCAATCACACCTGATGTTAAGTGAAGATGAGGTCGAAGGTGGAACCCAACACATTTGGGGAACTGGCTATTATATTTCTGACAACCGGAACACAACAATGCTATTAACATTGCTGTTTGGCGGCAGATTTAGATAAGATGATGGTAACTAGACAGGCGGACATTTAAAATGCCCTACCACCAACCAAACCGAGAACTTAAACATGCACCCCGCTGGGGATCGAACCCGCGACCTCCGAGTCGTAAACCCAATGTTGTTTATATTGAGCCACGCAGGTGGTATAGGTAATAGAAAGGAAAGTTGAAGGAAAGGGAGGAAGGGGAAGACCAAGAAGATTACATTAATCAATTAAAGGGAAACTGAATGTCATACAGAGAGTTAAAAGAAATAGAGGAATAAATGGACAAGAACAAAATTAAAGAATAGAGTAGTTATAGCAGTAACTAGAAGATCGTTGGTAAAATTTGGACCAGAAATAAAAGTCGCTTTCCCTTCGATCCAAGCTACAAAAAGAGAAAAAGATTTTCAATTTTAAAGGCAGTTATGAAATTGGATGTGGCTGTTGTAACTGAGATTCTTAAAAATGTGTTACAGATGACGGAATTAGCAGCTTATTTACAAATTGTGACAAATTTATGTTCCTCTTTGGTAGCTAATAACAAAATCTTAGTTACCTAAGGGGTCGCTTTGGGTGCCGTAAAGTGTTGACGTGTTCGAAAGAAAGTCGCTATTGAACGCAAAGTCTAATAATATCTACATAATATCTTAACAATAGTATAATAATAGTAGTATCTTAACAGTAGTATCTCAATAGTAATATCTTAATAGTAGTATCTTAACAGTAGTATCTCAATAGTAATATCTTAATAGTAGCATCTTAACAGTAGTATCTCAATAGTAATATCTTAATAGTAGTATCTTAACAGTAGTATCTCAATAGTAATATCTTAATAGTAGCATCTTAACAGTAGTATCTCAATAGTAATATCTTAATAGTAGTATCTTAACAGTAGTATCTCAATATTAATATCTTAATAGTAGTATCTTAACAGTAGTATCTCAATAGTAATATCTTAATAGTAGTATCTTAACAGTAGTATCTCAATAGTAATATCTTAATAGTAGTATCTTAACAGTAGTATCTCAATAGTAATATCTTAATAGTAGCATCTTAACAGTAGTATCTCAATAGTGATATCTTAATAGTAGTATCTTAACCTTTAGGCGGACGCGAACACCGATCGGTGTCCAAAATACTTTTATACCTTCAACAGACGCGAACACCGATCGGTGTCGGCGGTACACCCGACTTTCAACTCTCAATTGTAATGATTATAGAGTTCCAATTCCTTTGGACTGTGTTTGAACTTGTTCTCTATTAAATTCCGCATCCAATAATGTGCGCCATGTCATGTTAGCTATGATATTTAGTCTGTATTTGCGAAAATATTTTTTTTCTCTTTGGGTGGGAGTATAGGCATAGAATTCCAACTACTGTTTTTTATTAGAACAGGCTTAGGAACCTGGCCATAGAGCTTCCAATTCTCATAACAATTTATTGAATTACCCGTTTTTTTAAGAAAAACATGAAATAAATCTGTACTTTCCGTAAAAATACCAATTATATCGTGGATATAGGTATACCTACATATTACAACTCGTAACATTTTTCAGATTTTTTGTATTATAGCTGTAGTAGTGTTCATTCATTATATCCATAGATAATAAATTCCCGTAGCTATTGCTTTTCACAGATTACAAATACACCCAGTAGAAGAGTATCTATAAACGTTTTTAACACCGCAGGTATTTTCGAAAATTTGACAGGCGCGCCGAGATACTTGACCCGCGGAATTATAAAAAGGAAAGAGAGGACACAGAGGTTAACAGTAGTATCTCAATAGTAATATCTTAATAGTAGTATCTTAACAGTAGTATCTCAATAGTAATATCTTAATAGTAGTATCTTAACAGTAGTATCTCAATAGTAATATCTTAATAGTAGTATCTTAACAGTAGTATCTCAATAGTAATATCTTAATAGTAGTATCTTAACAGTAGTATCTCAATAGTAGTATCTTAACAGTAGTATCTCAATAGTAATATCTTAATAGTAGTATCTTAACAGTAGTATCTCAATAGTAATATCTTAATAGTAGTATCTTAACAGTAGTATCTCAATAGTAATATCTTAATAGTAGTATCTTAACAGTAGTATCTTAATAGTAGTATCTTAACAGTAGTAATATCTTAATAGTAGTATCTTAACAGTAGTATCTCAATAGTAATATCTTAATAGTAGTATCTTAACAGTAGTATCTCAATAGTAATATCTTAATAGTAGTATCTTAACAGTAGTATCTCAATATTAATATCATAATAGTAGTATCTTAACAGTAGTATCTCAATAGTAATATCTTAATAGTAGTATCTTAACAGTAGTATCTCAATGTTAGTATCTTAACAGTAGTATCTCAATAGTAATATCTTAATAGTAGTATCTTAACAGTAGTATCTCAATAGTAATATCTTAATAGTAGTATCTTAACAGTAGTATCTCAATAGTAATATCTTAATAGTAGTATCTTAACAGTAGTATCTCAATAGTAGTATCTTAATAGTAGTATCTTAACAGTAGTATCTCAATAGTAATATCTTAATAGTAGTATCTTATTGTATATAAGATGCGATCACGTGAGACCTCTAACTTATTTGGGGGATTGGCTTTCTCAAATAACCTGGAACAAGATTGCTATCAACTCCATGGTGGCAAACTTACTCGTAGATAAGAAAAAAAAATCCTACCACCAATCAAACTGAGTACTAAATGTGGAACTCCAAATCAGACCTGGGGCATCCGTTTTGTAAACCCTATGATGTTTGCATTAAGCCACGAAGACAGTTAAGATTATCTTGAGAACGTTCATAGCAAGTCGGAACTACACAAACTCTTAAATGAGTGTTCGTTCGTCTCTAACCAGCTAGTGGCCGGTGAGGTAGCTAATTGAACTAATTATATTCGACACGGCAGCACCCGCCTGAAAAGCTACTCTAGTTTTAAAACCTGCTGCGGACTGCTCGTAAAGTTAAATTATTCTTTGCAATACATGGGTTAATTTATTTAGCTCTTGCACGCTACTGTTTAGAAAAATATTCGGGATTTGTCAGTGTGTCTGACTGTGTCTATCTTGTGTGTCAGTCCAAACGTACTGTTGTTTTCAAAGCGTGGTACATTATGTGGTGAGAGTCCTCATGAATTGTTTAAAAGTTTTCTGCTGTTTCATATTTACCTACTGGACCAAAATGTATGAAATAGCTGTTTTTTCTTGTCGTGATTTCAGAGTTGTCCCCATAAAAAAAGTTGTTCGTTTTCATGGGTACTTTCTACTTTCATCCCATATGAAGATGCGTCGGAAGGATAATGATCTATGTTAAAATAAGCAGCACTCATAACCTACACGATCGAACAGACTCATGCTATTACCAATTTTCATACAAATAAATAATCTTCATTTAGACTGTGACGTAATAGGAAACGTCTAGAAATTGATTATATTGTCTGGTTTACTAGATACTTCGTAAGTATTTTGTTTGGATATAAGTAATATTCATATCTTGTGAAAAGCTGCATGGGCATCCTAAGCGTCGCCATTGCGTTTGTGTGTTATTGGTTTGGTCTGCTACTGTATATTATAAGTCTGTGGTGTGTTGTATATGTAAGTCAGTGACTATCTGTGGCCTTGTAGTGCCTATGACTCAACAGATTTATGGCTCAAACCAAAGACTCCAAAACACGTCTTCAGTCCCGACATTTAAGCAAGTTAGAAAACATGTTCAAGATCGTTATCATGTGGGAGAGTTCCCAGGATGCTAGCAGCATTACTTCGTTGAATGGGTCAACTGATGCATTGGCCAAGGTAAGCGCTAGTTCTACGATCGCCGGATACCTCTATAAAGATTTGATAAATCCAGGTCCCTACGAACCCAATGTCTTCACATCAAACGACGCAAATATGTAACCAAAGGGTTGAATATTTGCGCCGCTTGCATCTTTCCACAATGGCTGCAGCCGCTCCCGCACACATAGAAGTAGCACCGCCTCCGTGGCTCAATGTAAACAATGTTGGGCTTACGATTCGGAGGTCGCGGGTTCGATCCCCAGCGGGGTACATGTTTACGTACTCGCTTTGGTTGGTGGTAGGGCATTTTAAGTGTCCGCCTGGCTAGCTACCACCATCTTATCTAAATCTGCGCTTTACGCAACAATGTTAATAGCATTGTTGTGTTCCGGTTGTCAGAGATAAGATAGCCAGTCCCCCAAATGTGTTGGGGTTTCCGGGTCAGTACGCTTCCACCTTCGACCTCATCTTCACTTAACATCAGGTGAGATTGAGATCAAGTACCAACCCGTTGTACATAAAAAAAAGCACTGACTTGAGACGGCGCAACTGTGTCAACATAAGTGGTATCCCATAGCTTTCCATTTATCTATGGAACAAGCGTCATCCCGTCCGGCCACTTTCCATCGTCATGTGCCTCACCGCTCGGTTCGAGGACGGTCGGCAAGTTGACGGTGATAAAGCCCTACGTATGACGTCGTTCAGAGTGACATGACGGGAGAAGCGGCCGGCAAAGCGCTCGCAAGATTAGCCGATGACATTGATGATTGTTCTTTTTTTTCGATGTTTTTTTTTTATGCACAACGGGTTGGTACTTGACCTCAATCACACGTGATGATGTAAAGTGAAGATGAGGTCGAAGGTGGAAGCGTACTGACCCGGAAACCCCAACACATTTGGAGGACTGGCTATCTTATCACTGACAACCGGAACACAACAATGCTATTAACATCGCTGCTTGGCGGCAGATTTAGATAAGATGGTGGTAGCTAGCCAGGCGGATATTTAAAATGCCCTACCACCAACCAAACCGAGTACTTAAACATGTACCCGATCGAACCTGCGACCTCCGAATCGTAAACCCAATGTTGTTTTCATTGAGCCACGGAGGGAGTTTATCACCACGGTGGTCCATATATTTGCTTAAGATTTAGTGAGAGATTGAGAATACCTTTCTGAAGTAGGTTGGTTTGCCATTTTTTAGCGGTTCAATTATTACATATTAGAAAATATGTATCACTGATTCGTCGACTCGTTTGTTCTTTATTAGAGATCCTGTTAATGTTTCTTGATTTACACTCACGTCTGTCCATCTTATAACATCGCCGTTAAAATTATACATTCATGAGCACATTGCTCTTTCATTAATTAAATATGAAATTGCTCCTTAAGTAGGTGAAGACGGTATCCAAAATAAACTTATTCGCAATTAAATTACGATGGCTACACAATTAACAGTTTCCAAAATTTGTACTTCCCCTCTTTATACAATTGCTTTAGAAAGTTAATCTTTTGAACTTACTCCCGAATTCTTAAGCAATATTGTTCAATGTTCGGATTTGTTTGCAAAGTTGTTTCTACTAATTCATAATTCCTATTGTCGTTTCAAAAACAGACAGACTCGAAGGTCTACAAAGCAATATTGTTTTTGTAGAAAGCAGCTTATCAATTCCCCTAATACGTTTTCTCGATTCGGAATCCGACGTGGCTCAATTTATATTTTTCGCTGGAGTTCAGAGGCGTAATATTTTACTTCTTTATCCTGCTGCTCACCAGTAAGCCCTCGACGCATCTAAGCCTATTCATCTGTAACGACTTGAGTGGAATGATCCAGTGTTTTGTTCCTATTATATTATTAAGTAATGTTTCGGCACGTGAAAAAAAAAAACAAACCATCACTTCCCGTGGGTGTCGTAAAAGGCGAGTAAGGGATTTTCTACCAAAAAATATCTATATGATACGGTGCATTTCTGAATATTTCGAAGGTGAACCGTGGATATTGTTTCATGCATTAGCTATTGGCTGGCATACAATTATTATTATTATTAATACTTATGATTTCTTCCTTTATTGTACACACAAAATTGTTACAGAATTGTATATTTAGTTGAAGTCTTTTTATTTTTTTTAATTAGCTTTTTAGCTTTTCATATTGTACTTTTATTTTGGACGTGGTTCTTATGACTATTGACATAACAAGCTGTTGATATTCTAAAGTGTTGGGATTTGGAATCGCTGATATTTCGGTGTTGACACTTTAATCATGGGATTTTGAACTGTTGATCTCGAGTATCACACCCATTTGCGCCCATGATGGTTCTTAGCTATGTTTGATGGAAGTCGGTTAAGCAGTTTCGAAAATATTTAGCTTTTAACACAGCTGGTTTATACATATATCTGGATGTCACAATTATTGTGTCTCGGGGGCTTTCTAAATTTTCAATTTATAATCTAAATAACAAGTCGCATCCCTTGTGTATTTGTCTCTTGGAAAACATGAACATTTCACGTTACGCAACTCTCCGTTCCACTTTATTCGCAGTCATTTTATATTTAGCTGTTTCACTCGTAAAAAGGTAGCACGAAACGTAGATTTTATTGGATGTAATTCGTTTACATCAACGATAATTGCGTTTACATGTTACGACTCCACTTAATGGAAACAGATAAAGTGAACGAAAGTAATTAAGCTTATTAAAAGACTGATGTTTAGGAACCAATCCCTAATTTAGAAAGTAATTTTTGAACGATTTACACAAACTTCAAGCACTTATTTCAAAGTAAGATTTATTTTGATTATATTGTGATATAATTTGTTGAATGCCAATTTAAATCTACTGGAAATAATAAAAGGGGTTATTGCATTTATCTGTCAGTCAGTATGTCCAAGCTACTACCGCTTACCGCTTACCACAAAGTCAAAGTCAAAAATGCTTTATTTTGTAGGTACACAGAGTACACTTAAAATAGTCAATTTTACATTTTGTTAGCTACTGCTTGTTCAAAATGCAATTTTCCCCTGAGAAGAACAAGCAAGAAACTCGAAGGGTTGCTCTTTTAAAATCAGGCTTTGATTTTACATAAAGGTTTTTATATTACAAAAAGGTATTTGTATTTCATTATTAATTGTGAAATAGCCTGGCATGTGAACAACATTCCTAACTATCGACATGTTTTAACTGGACCATCAGTCCGTTTGGGAATGCTCGTAAATGATCGTAAGGCCATATTTTTTATGTAGACAACCAAAAAAACCCGACAGCACATTTTGTAGATATTCTGCGCGCGCCATGTTAGATTTTGTGCTATAAAATGTATTCTTAACATTATAGAGATCGATACGAATCGAACAACATCTTGCACTTCAAAATCGGCCAAGCCGTTTAGTGACATAACCGAAGGTATAGCCGAAGGTGGTGACATAGAAATCTACATACATTCACTCGGAAAAGATTACAATCCATAGCATTAAACACAGTCGGGTAAAAACCAACTGTTTAATGCTATGGATAATGGGTTTTGCGCGTTTGACCACAATCTCACCTGATGGAAAGTAACGATGTGGTCGAAGATGAAGCACGCGATCCCAGTAAATGCCTATTCACGATTCCGATTATGAATGAAGGGCCGAACTTCTTAATGCGAATGTTCGGTATATTAACTATAAAATAAACCAATTTCAAATCGGTTTAGCCGTTAGAAGAGCACTGACAGACACGTAGGTACACAGAATAATAAATAACAAATAAATATCCTTCGACATACACACAACGCCATTTAGTTCCACATTAAGCAACTATAGGCTTGTGTTGTGGTCACCAGATGGTTGATATACTACACAAGTAATTTTTTTTTTGTAAATGAATAAATATATAAACGAAAAACATCCATAACTCGGGAACACATGTCTACATGCATCATACAAACATATGCCCCTAGCGGGATTTGAACCCGCGACCTTTTGGTATAGCAATCAGAGTTTCTAACCACTACACCAAACAGGTCGTCGTCAGAATAATAACAATGCGGACAAAACAGCGTACAAATTGTAATAAACATAAAGCCGTTATTATCGCACGACCCTCAAGCGAGTCGAAGTTAGAAGCACGTCGCTGCACCGACTGCGGTACACAAATCAAATTACAGCAACAAGTGTCGCCTCCCCCCTCCCTTCCCCCTGCGACCAGCACGACGATTAATGACGCCGGGTGACGCGACGGTTGCGACAAAAATATATATATCGTGCACTTACCCCGCCACGACAGCCCACTTATCGAGACGTCACATTTGAAGTGCCAAATTGGGTTGGTTAAATTCAGATATACGGAGACTTTTTCGAGGTTTCTTACCTTGAATCGTGCCATCTAGCCTTATTCGAGGTTATGGATAACATGGGCAGTAGTAATGATTTTTAATATCAGTTGGGATCTCCATGAACAGTGAGCCTGTTGGTTTCTGGCGACGCTTCTTTTCCCACAGATGATTTCACTTTATGAAGCTGTAGTTGCTTCGTCATAACAGACAAATGCCCTATTGGAAAGACCAATAGATTTAAATCAGGGCTTCTTTCCCGGTTTATTTTAACCTAAATCTTAACCTAAAAAAAAAACGTTTTTCTTAAAGAGCGAAATCAAAAGGGTTTTGAATCAATTAAGCAGTATTTTAGTGATTTTCATTAGCTCTTACCGACGACGGCCCGTCTGTATCACTACAAACTTCAACGTTTGTCTGGATTAAACCGATTTAATAAGGTTTTAGATAGCGCTCAAAGTACGAACGCGCTCCGAACGGAACCTATTCTAAAATCCAGTTTTAACCTTTACTTACCGGTATTTTCGAAATCAGTTGCAAGCACTGATTTAAATTGACATTTAAGAAATGGCTTTCATGTATCTCACGTTGAAATAAATCATAATGTTAAACGAGTACGTCTCTCCGAACAAATAAGTCTAATTTCGGGAAAGATCCAATCGACGAATCCAACTCGGAAGAGCAGCAGTCGGGAAACGCGCAACGTGTTCTCGTCCAAAAGTCTTTTATCAATTTGTGTTACCAGGGATGACTTAGTGCACTGAAACGTGGTTTCTCACTCCATTATAAGAAAGCTCAAGGTTACGCAACGAGCTATGGAGACGTCGATGCTCCGAGTTTCACTATGAGATCGAATCAAGAAGATGTCTGTAGAAACACAAAAATCACCCACATCACCCAGCGGATTAGTTTAGGTGGCAGTGGTATACACTTTGAGGAACTGATGGCTGTTGGAGCATTAAAGTTCTAGACTGAATACCCAACACCGGCAAGCGCAATTTAAAACATGCACTCATAAGATGGCCGTGGCTAGGAGAGGGGATAGCACTAGGGGCAATGATAATATTGACGAAATTTCGATTTTACAAAGTCAGAACATTTCATATTCCCGTTCTTTCAGATCATCTTTCATTAAGCGATTCTATCCATTCATTGGCCCTTTCCTATATAATAAAATTCATAAAAAATAGTTACTGACTGGCTTCAAAATTTAAACTACGACGAAACTGAAGAAATATTGCAAGTACTAGGGTAATTTATTTAATAAATAACAACTATAAATTGAAATTTTGGAAACAGCACTCCAACTGGACCGCTTATTGCTTGCGGACAGACTGGACATACATAAACACATAACGCCAGCAAACACATAACACCCGTAGTTTTTCGTCGGTGGTTAAAAACAGTGCACAACATTACAACTCCACTCCAAGAACCAGGTCTTATGTTTCGTGATTTCATTCTCGTTTGTATCTTTCCTTAAGTGTTTCTTCCTCAATCACCATATCTCTGCTCTAATACACTACGTCCATAGCTGGGGGGCCTGGTGACCTGTAATTCTGGTTCTTCCTTTTCAGGCACCAGTCTTCCCACAAATGTGTTCTATGTATTACCTAGTCCTAAAATCACTTTGTAAAGCGTCATTTGTGGTGAGAAAATAAACAATTTTTGCATCCTAGCGACTTCCCGTGAACTTCATCTCGCGGTATCCTTTATGTCACTGAGCATCAAAAAGGAAATCATGTTCTCTTTGTTAAGCCAAGTCTGATTCATCCCAGCCGTACATATACTGCCAGCTCCAATGAATACCTACATAGTACACATTTTAAAGCGCCTGGTATCGCGTCCGCGATTACTGAATCTCGTTGGATCTACGCCAGTTCCCGTACTTTCTTATCTTTTCAACGCATAAATCCCTTTTCAACAGTGTCTACTGGATTAAAGTCACAATTTCGCGCGACTGTTTCAGTGAAAAGGATTTAGGATCACATCCGTCGAAGTTAGAAATAAGTGTGAATTTATCGATGGTCTTTAGTGCACAAAAAGATAGGATATCTAAATCTATCATGTGTTACCAGTGGTGACTTATTCTTCTATTCTTCTATTGTTATCATCAAAAATTATTGTAAATTATTTTACGCAATAAAGAGTATTTGTATTGTATTGCATTGCATTGCACTTATTGTGTATCGAATGTACAGACCCCTATCTGTAGCGAGCGAGCAATATGGGTCGGGGCACCCTGAGACTGTTGGTTAGGTTCAGAAGGTTAAGGCGGGAGCCAAGCTCGATATTAGGTTCACATATTTCTAATATTTTCGAACTGTCCATTCGATCTTATGGCTTTCGCATATTTGTCTTTTCGATTAAATGGCCCACCGGCTATAGCGTTTCGTTCATATGGCACTTCGATTATCTGGCATCGCACAAATGGCTTTCGCTTATGTATTTCGAAATCGGGTCCTAAACCCATTGCCCATACCTACGTTGTTTTCTGAGACTCATAGATTTCAATGAAAACTATTCAAGTACCCGACAGCATATTTTGTATTTTGCGGACGCCATGTTCGTTTTTTTGCCATAAAATGTATCCTATGGTACATCGGGTAGCAAGACGAATCGAACGACACCATGCACTTTGATATCGATCAAATACATACATTCGAAAATCATTACCCTCCTTCCTTGGGCAGTCAGTAAAAATAGCAATTCTTTTCTGGATTTCTGCATTAAAATGTCTGTTGTATCGAGACAGTAAATAATAGGTCAATATGCATAATCATGATTACAGCCAATGCATCAGCACGTTCACACTTTATAATTAATTGCAAAGTTATGTGTCCACATGTGTGACCGTAAGGCACATAAAGACAGATTCGATGTCATATAACTACATGGCTAGGTCAAGGTCACGTTGGGAATCCGATTTCCCGTGCTTGTAACGGATGGAATATCCACAGTAATTGATGAGTGCGTACCGCCCTCCCAAATTCATACCCTCAATAATGTCTGTCTCGTACCGTACCCGCCCATGTTCAACATTTACACTGAAGAAGTACTTTATTTACAACGAAGTCGCAATATATTTACGAAGACTTAATCTTGTAAGAAAAAAATCTTGAATATAAATTATAAATAAATATTTCGGACACTTACACCAATCATCTAGTCCCAAACTAAGCAAAGCTTGTGCTATGGATACAAGATAAACGGATAAATATACATAAATATTTATATAAACATCCAAGACTCGGGAATAAATGTTCGTATTCATCACACAAACATTTACCCCTCGCGGGATTCGAACCTGCAACCGTTGGTTTCGCTGATAGGGTCACTATCCACTACACCAATCGGTCGTCAGAATCGTTTAAGAAAATTTTTATCCTTTCATATTACAATAAAAAATGTATTTGTGTAGTGTATCTGGTATCCATAATACAAACCTTTTTTTTTTTTTTTTTTTTTTTTTTTTTTTTTTTCGAGGGGAAATACGTTTACGCATTCGACTCGCCGCTGTGGGGCAGCGACGGGGATATGTGGGACTCCCCGCTCCAATGACAGGAGCGGGACTACCCACTAAAACCCCCCGGCGACCTTCCTCGGCAGTAGGGAGGACCTGGGAACGCATAAGCGGCTCCAGGTCGTCCCCCGCCCCGCCTCCCCTCACAAGGGGAGGCCCGTTCCCGGAGGGCGGCTAGCGCGCCCTCCGCGGGAGCACTGTCGAGCCCCACACCGCGATCAGCGAGCGGTATGAGGCGCGACAGGGCCCGATGCGACGACACCCCCCCGGTCGCTCCGGGGGGTGTCATCCTCTCCCGGGTCGCGTCCGGCGGCTACATCGCCCCGAGATGTAGCCGCCCGCGACCCCGGGCTTCCATAATACAAACCTAGTTGCATAGTGTCGATCTAGATGGCACTGTGTGTATGTGCAAAGATATTTGTTTATTTATTATCCACATTCCGTGGGCTATGTCGTTAACCACGATTTTGTGCAAGATTTTCTCACAATATCATCTGGTCATATCCAATAAGTTTCTGAATTCAGCATAGCGCAGCAGCTGACCGATTCTGCGCAGAATATGCCAAAATAAACCGACCTTTTCATTTCAGATTTCAAAAAAAATATTTCCAAACTTTGAGACTAAACCGCTCTAGAGTGTGCGCAGTGAATTGGATAACTGTTCTGCTGCTCCAGCGGAGGTATCTGGGAGTGCACTCGTTACGTTCGCAAAATCTCACTTTGTTGCATCCACATTTTCCCTTCCGCAGTCACGTAGCCGAATGTCCTGAATATTCGATTCACGAACGATCCATGCAAGAATTTCTACTTCACGGTTGATTGTAGGCGGAATACCTTTGTGAGCCACGCGTCCGAGTAAATGGAATAGCAAAGATTGGCCGGCTGTTTTAAATACGCTCCAAAGATCATATCTTCGAAGAGTCGAGCGTGCGGGATATGGAATGGATGACGGGTCAATCCATGGAACATTCACATGTATACAGCTGATATATTACAGGGTGTTTCGGTGGGCGGAGGGGTGGGAAGGGAGGAGTGTTCGCCACGTACTCATCATCAATCCATCAGTATAGAGTGATGCGATGAATTTTATTAATACACAGACGTGTGGTGAATAATTCAGGAAAACGCGGCAACTGCGTACTAGTAACTCATCTGCCATACGCAACTGTTAGCGTTAGCAATGTTCAATCGTATTTTTATATTTCCAGGATTACTTTAAACTCAGTTTCTTTAAATATTACTAAACTTGCATAATAATCTACAATTAAAAGTCGATACAACGTGAGACCGTAACATCGATGCTGTAAGGGAATTGGCATGGGATCTGGGTGTTACTGGCAATCTCCCCCAATCCATTGTATGGTAACCATTACATAGTACAAGCTATGCTTAGTTTGGGATCATGCAGTTGGTGTGATTGTCTGGAGATATTATTATTATTTTTTTTATTTTTTTTATTTTTTTATGCACAATTTTTTTTTATATTATATCCATATAAATAATAACACGAGTACACATCAAATATGATGGATGTGTTAAAAAAGGGAAAATATATGAAAGGGACATTTTGCGAGGCATTTTGCGAAAAGGACATTTTGCGACCAGTGGACATTTTGAGAAGTGGATATTCTGCGTCTGAGCCCATTCGAGTAACGCAGAAGCAGGATATATTGGTTGTGTGCTGTTTTCAGAAATACTTAAAAATTGTATTAAGTGCGATTAAAAGTTGTAACAATATCTAACAACTAATATTTTATTTACGGAGCATCTTGGTATACGCTAATACAACTTACAAATTTTTCTTTTTTTTTTATGCACGACGGTATCGTACTTGACCTCAATCACACCTGATGTTATGTGAAGATGAGGTCGAAGGTGGACCGGACCCGGAAACCCCAACACATTCTTCAAAATTTTACCTACGAGGATACAGAGAAGTTATTGACTGTCTTGAAGTAATCTTTAAGCATAGATTTTTTTATATATACACAACGGATTGGTACTTGACCTCAATTGAAGATGAGGTCGAAGGTGGAAGCGTACTGACCCGGAAACCCCAACACATTTGGGGGACTGGCTATCTTTTCTCTGACAACCGGAACACAACAATGCTATTAACATTGCTGCTTGGCGGCAGATTTAGATAAGACGGTGGTAGCTAGCCAGGCGGACATTTAAAATGCCCTACCACCAACCAAACCGAGTACTTAAACATGTACCCCGCTGGGGATCGAACCCGCGACCTCCGAATCGTTAACCCAATGTTGTTTACATTGAGCCACGGAGGCGGTTGAACTTACAATTGAGAATGTCAATAATAAAAAATGTATTTATGTTAGGAGGTCGCAGCGAAAGGTCGGTAGTCGGTAGCCACTTATCACAAGGAAAAGCTGGTAACATAATTTTAGAGATCCAATTACGTTTATTTTACACCGCGGTTGGTAACATAAAATGTGAACCGAACCAAGTTTCCTCATCCAATAATTTATGAACTGATTAAATCCTGGAAAGTTCTTTATTGAATCAGGTGCTGCGGGAATCCATCGGTGAACCCTGAAATTTACCCTTGCGGTAAACTTGGGAAGTTGTTGATGTAAATTGAAAGTGAAACCTTGTCACAATAAATGCAGCTTTACAGGGACATTCATAGTATCGTACCTATATGCTTGGATGAAGTTCACAGGGGCCACACTATGTTAGTTCTCTATACATGTAGCAGATTTACATACACAACGTCAGGACTCCTATCCCAAATGGGGAGTCAGACATATCCCAAACATTGCGTTTGGTGTTCCAAACCTACACAGTCTACACCTTCCTCCTTCCTCAAAGGCCGGCAACGCATCTGTGACCCTTTTGGTGTTGCGGGTGTCCATTGGCGGCGGTGATTGCTTTCCATCAGGTGACCCGCATGCCCGTTTGCGGCCCTCTCATATAAAAAAAAAAACATTAAAAGTTTAATGCTTGCTTGAAACAACATTCACAGTTTACATTTCGAAATATACAGAACGTAACTTGGGTGAGCCCATCGCCGTTAAAACGTGCAAATCTAAAGATGTTTTTTGTTGGAAAGTCCCATAGTCGCCTTTTACGACACCCACGCGAAGAAATGGGTTGGTTGCATGCCTTTTATGTGCCGAAACCACACAGCACTGTGTGAGATTTATTGTATAGATATTTCGTTTAATTATTGCAGTGTGTGTGTTGCCAACTCGGCTTTTTTTTATGCACTACGGGTTAGCACTTGGCCTCAATCACAGCTGATGTTAAGTGAAGATGAGGCCGAAGGTGGAAGCGTATAGACCCGAAAACCCCATTTTAATTGGGGAACTGGCTATCTTATCTCTGACAACCGGAACACAACAATGCTATTAACATTGCTCTTTGGCGGCAGATTTAGATAAGATGGTGGTAGCTAGTCAGCCGGACATTTAAAATGCTCGACCACCAACTAAACAAAGTACTAAACATGTACCCCGCTGGGGATCGAACCCGCGACCTCCGATTCGTAAACCCTATGTTGTTTACATTGAACCACGGAGGCAGTTAAAACTCAGTCGGCTACTACAAAATATACAAAATATGTGGTGTTAAAAAATGGCAAAGTATGCTAATTTTATTTTCAGAATATCAAAAAAAATGGCGACATACATTTTATTCATGAAAAAAAAACTTCTAAAATTCTACTTAATGTAGATAACTATACGCTGTTCTATGAAGTGTTAATTAAAGTGCGTAACGAAGCTTTCGGGCTTCCACAAGAAGCCACCAAAAGCGAAACTTGGATTGGATTGGAAAATTTGGATAAAATTTGGTAGAATATACGTATCATACTAATTGTCACTCTTGATTAAGACTTACAGGTCCAGCAACATAAGCTTATTATATAAGGTATGTATGACATGTTAGATCAATAAAGCGACAGAAGAGGATGTAACACAGCCCGGGAGTAGAGGGATTAAATTAAACGCAGGCATTAGCGGCGCCGGCCGGGGAGGTACGGAGCACGCGTGTCCCGGGAATGAAATGCATATTTTATTACCACCTTCTCGGTGACTTCGGTCATAAGCAACTTTTTTAGGGCCATTTTATTTAACTGAAAACGAAGCCGACACTGACAGACGACGGCACCAATCGACGAACCAAGCCCATGGCCTGTATCTTTTTATTTGTACAGCAAGCATTCCTTTAGCAATAAAGGTAAACATCTTTTCAATATCAAAGCGACTCGTGAAATTATAATGTCAAATTATATTAAATGTCGAAATAGAATACTTTTATTTTTGTTAAATTGCGCGTTTGAAAATGTAATAGATTCAAAAATTGTCTCGCAAGGTAAACAGGCCGGTGCCAAGGAATCGTTGTCTGAGAAACGCTGGAGCAAACGGCTTTGGAGTGGAGACTTTAAAGAAACGTGGGGTGGGTTGCCCTCTGGGCGTGATTTTTTTTTTTTTTTTTTATATGAGAGGGCGGCAAACGAGCATGCGGGTCACCTGATGGAAAGCAATCACCGCCGCCCATGGACACCCGCAACACCAAAAGCGTCACAGATGCGTTGCCGGCCTTTGAGGAAGGTGTAGGCTCGTTTCTTGAAGGTTCCGATGTCGTACTCGTTCGGGAATACCGCTGCCGGAAGTCCGTTCCACAGGGTGGTCGTACGTGGTAAGAAGTTTCTTGAGAAACGTACAGTGGTAGACTTCCACTCATCCAGGTGATGTGGATGGAAATTTAAAATAGCGTGATAGCGACAATTTTTGTAATGCGCCCTCATATCCAACAATTCTGTTTCCTGACTCTTCCCATTGTAACTCCTGTAAGCTAGGATCACAGTGATCATCTACATAGTGCCAACTGAAGGTAAAGACGATGCCCCACGTAACTGTTGCTAAATCCCAAACACATACCAGGCTACCATAATCGTGAGATAGACGTTGCTCTTCGTGTCTTCGTCACTCTATTGTTACCTTGACCTCCATACCAATTACCAATAAGTACCAGGCGAGCATAACGGAGCGAGTCATTTGTTCCCATTAACAGTGATCGTCTACACGACACCTACTGCAGACAGTGTTCTACGTGACCCCACACTAATAAAAGAAAGAATTATGGTACGTATTAAGAAAAGAGGTTTCCCACTTTTCCCCCTTGGCAAACAGGGTAATCAATGAAATGCAAAAAATGACATTAAAGTCAGACTTATGGGGAAGGGGGTCGAGTGTAGCTTTGTCCAACAGTAGACTTCTATATCTTACAATTTTCTAGTTTCTTCATGGTGACGATGAGGTTCGTTAATGATCGGTGTCTGCCAAATCTTTATACCCCTACATAATAATTCAATCGAGTTTTTATTAAATACCTCGTTTGTACTAGCATCGAAGGAAATATCGAGGACGCATCTTATAATAACGTTCTTATCAATTAAAAGACAGCGGCTTAGATGATGAGAGCTTACGAAGTTAATCATGTGCATACTGCTTAGGAGGTATTCATCTATGCCTCTATGTGTCTCCAGGCGGTCTGATCTACGATTCGTCTAGTCCATACTGAACCCTCACACTTCATAATATCATCAGAATTATTAAGTGGTGGTCTGCATAGACCGAGATGTACGTCTCGAGGCTTCTGTTCCGGTTGTCAGAGATAAGATAGCCAGTCCCCTAAATGTGTTGAGGTTTCCAGTACGCTTCCACCTTCGGCCTCATCTTCACTTAACATCAGGTGTGATTGAGGTCAAGTGCTAACTAAAATGTATCTTACGTTGAAATAAATGCTAGAAGTTTGAAGACGCGGTTGCGACATCTGCAGTTTTTCCTTCTATATAAGTGACCAGCCCAGACCCACAGCTTCGCTTTGCATTGTCCAAAGTAAATGTCATTTTAATGATAACATATCTAGGAATACACAACTCAGTTTACAAAGTTGAAGAGTTTTTAGAAATTCCACATTCCAAGGCGTCTCGTGTAAGTTTGCGACTAAAGTGCCTGACTGAACCGATATGCATGTCAGCGATTCCACCTCGACCGTCTAGAATCTCCTTATCATGAAGAAACTTGGGGCTCGTTGAATTAACTGTAAACCTTAATAAAAACTTCTCACAAACTTCGGCTAGTTAGTGTGAAATTGAATTTAAATTCCCCTCTGAGAGCCCTACTCCGACGCAAAAAATATCTTCTTTCGAGATAGCTGCCGCTTTCGGGCGCTTTCCTTTGAATTATTTATCCAACGCTGTAAGTGTATGCCGGTAACTTATACGGAACTGCTGTTAATTCAGTAAAAGGGGTTCGGGATGGAGTTAATCTAAAGTTTGCAAACAAGATTGTGTCAATAGCGTCGCTTGTCGCTTGTCGCGGCGGCTGACGACGCGCGTAGACACGCCTCCGACATAGTAAATAAATACCGACCCCCTTCACGAACACCGGTGCAGATGTCTCGGAAATTTGACAACGAGATCGGCCTTAATTGTACGAATGCTTGTTTTTGTTCTGGAACTAGTTGCAGCAACTTTGTGGAACAAGTTGGGCAAACTTTTACATTCGGGTCGTTCGTGTTGGGGCGATCTGGTGAGACAAACATCATGAATAACGATAGGATTGTTCCCTCAAGATTTTTAAAATATGATGATTACTTGCTTCATAACATATTTTTATGTACAATGAAAAGGTTGGCAAATGAGTTTGCGTAATATGAGTACTTTATTATTATTATTATTATATTATAGATGAGCAGCATTACTGCTGGTTCCATGTCACAGTGTATATTTAAGACCGTAATTGTTACCACATTTCGAGCGAAATAAATTTCTATTTCTATTTCTATTTCTAGTGTTGGAAGAGTTCACATTGTTCATTATGTTGTTATTCAGTTAATATTTAAGTCATCACTGGTTTTAAAAAAATTATCCAATCTATTCTTGAACGAATTCACTGATTGGGCGGAGACAACCTCTTCCGGCAGCTTATTCCAGGCCTGAACAACACGGTTGCTCAGAAAGTGATGGGCGACATTGAAATGGAAGTATTTGAATGGAAGAACAGTCATTCATAATCATAGTATATTTATTAGCTTAATCACAGGTACACAGAAACAGATAAAGTATTATATTAGTGAACACTAGGGCCCGTATTAATAAATCGTTCTTGAGATTGAGATCGCGTCTCAGTCTCAAGACCATTTTTTCTTATGCTGTTTTAATATGCAGCAGATTCTCAAGCGTCAACTTGAGGCCATGTCAATCTTGAGAACGGTTTATTAATACGGGCCTAAGACTTGCCTTTGTGACGTTTTTTTTTTTTTTTATATGAGACATGCGGGTCACCAGGGCCTCAATTCTACTATATTAATAAAAATCACCCGACAGATGTCATACAGCAACAATACCTACGAACGATCAGAGAAAATTGGTAGCCTACTCAAGTTTGTCGGTTTCATGACTGGATGACAACTGGATGACAACTGGATGACAACTGGATGACAACTGGATGACAATTATATGATTAAAGATAGATCTTCCATTTTGTTGTTTTCACTTTCGGGTAAGGCAAAAGAAGTTATTCCATACAGCCATTAATTTTGTCAAGTTCCATCATAGAATTTTGATTGATAAAATTGTTTATTCCCAAAAGAGTTTATATACAATAAACAAGAAAGATACTGGTATCACATGTAAGTAAAATCTACACACTACAATATTGAGTTGCCGCATTCAGGAACCTGTTTTTTCTTCATAGTGCGGTATCTAGTCGTAGCGGCGCGGAGACCAATCATTAATCTAAGACGCCAACACTATAATCTGAGAAATTCACGTGAATTTATAAGAAGTCGAGAGCGCCAGATGAACAATTTTGTTTTCTAGGCTACTTTTGTAAAGTGACACCACATCTGTCAATCATTGGTACAATCATGATCGTATGAAACGTCAAATAAGGAGTAGCATACCAATTTGACAACAAGTAATTTTTCCAGTATTTGGCAGAATTACTACAAAGTAGTAGTTGCCATTAAAATAAAAAGTGAAAGTGAAAACAAGTAATTTGCCATTGATTGATCATTGTTTAATAGACTACCTATTTGGTTGATTGGTAGATCATTGGTCTATCTATGGTCTTTCATAGAACATTAGACTACCGTTTGACGTTCTGACGTCCCGTTGACTTGTCATTGAATCATCATGTATTTAGTAGAATTGAGGCCCTGATGGAAAGCAATCACCGCCGCCCATGGACACCCGCAACACCAAAAGGGTCACAGATGCGTTGCCGGCCTTTGAGGAAGGTGTAGGCTCGTTTCTGCAAAAATTACTAAAGTTGTATAAATAACTACATGTCAAATTAAATAAAACACAAATATAAATTTGAAAACTGATATAAAAGTCCTAACAGGTATTGAACATTGAACTATGTATTAGGATTTCTTTAATCACAAAAAAATTAAAACTTCACAGATTAGACTTTTGAGAACGTCAGATGGAGAACTTGCTGTCTACTGCATTGCAGCATTCCAATAGTAAGGCACATACCAGTCTATACCGTCACTCTAAAATAATCGACATATATCATAAGTAAGTATTCCTACATTATTCTTATTACAGGGTATATTGAACATTTTATGACAAGGAATTCTTTCCACAAATAACATCCCTTTCCTAATAAAATCGTTTGTTACCGCAGGGTCAGAGACCGCTAAACAAATGTCCACTGACTAACGTAATGTTATGACTTACTACACGGAACGAGGTAGTTTATCGAGCAATAATACCCACATAACTCTCCGCCGCGATATTATGCCGCCGACTAACCTCGACAGTCGCAAAATGACATAGTATTAAGATTGTATTGGTATGGTAACACAATATACTAAATAAAATTTGTTAAACGTTATGCAATTACTCGTCATCACCGTCGTCATCATCGTCGTCATCTCATCATTCATCTGTGTCATCATTTCATCAAAAACTATCTCACTTCCTCCATTCTAGGCGGGTTTAGTGCGGATTACGAACTTTATGAAATTGTTTTGAATTTTGATCCTTCATCATCATCATTATGTCAGTCACAAGACGTCTACTGTTGAACGTAGACCTCGCCATAGATGTCGACCGGTTGGAAGACACCTGCATCTAACTATTACCCGCGACTGAAGGTCGTTCAATGCCCCAATTAACATCATAATTATAAGAACAATTAATTATTAGGCTAAAAAAATACAAATTATAAATAAACGTCACATGCACGCATGCACAAATGGGTTAGCACTCAGCTCAAGCTGCGTCTAATCAGAGCGCTGGTTTTCAGTGTTCCTAGACATCAGTTCCTCGAGCTATGTGCCCTGCCCAGTGCCACTTCAACTTACTGATCTGTTTGGCAAGTTCAGTGACTTTAGTTCGTTATTTCATCTTCATCATCAGCTCGTAAACATCCCACTGCAAGGATATAGGCCTTCCCCGTATATGTAGTACGCCACGCTGGCCCAATGCGAGTTGGGGACTTCACATGCCTAAGAATTTTTATTTCTCAGGCATGCAGGTTTCCTCATGCTGTTTTTCTTCACCGTTTAAGAGCAGTCGGATAAATAAGTAATTAAATTTAAAAACTCATTGGTGCATGGCCTGCCTAGGAGTCGAACTCGGACCTACCAAATTGGGAGACCGCGTCTTAACCGCTGAGCCACCGACGCTCCTTATTTAATTTTTTACTAAAACAGTACAAAGTCAGTTCCTCTACTAGCGTTAGCTTCATTGGGAGTACTTGGGCTGTTGATGGATCGACACCACTCTCACATTACGTGGTACTCACGTCAGCATTGTCTCGTATCGTCTCCGATATATCATCGACTCGTCCGCCTAATGGAGCCACAACCGCTTCACTTCTATTTTCTTTCATCTAGCTCTGACAAAAGTTATACAAAATATAATAAGCATTGTCTTGTTTCCCTCTACGGTGAGATTTATTATGTTTTCTACTAAAATTATCGTGTTTATTGTACTGTGATGTTTACGAGCCATTGTAATTGCCGAAATATTCTTTGTTTTCTTAAGATCGTTCTGCTTACTTTTATACTCATTACTTTCTGTAATTATAATATCTGTCCAGTACGTTAAATGTGTTCATCTTCCCGCAAAAATTATACGTATCATCTGTTATCTCGAACGTAAAATGTTCAAATTTACAGCAAATCTTACATCACTCCAAGCATTATTATTTCCTTGATATTTTAGAAAAACTTATAAGAATTGCAGACATTCGCTGAGTCCACTATTTCAGCCTCCAGCGAGAGCGGCGTCCACTCAGCAGTCCTCTATTATCTACGGATTCACAAACTTAAACGTGCGGCTAAATTTTATTTAGTTTCCACAATATTCAACCTACGGTCATTGGCTGTGAGAAGACTTTTCTGTTAACAATGTTCTCGGTATCAGCAAAAGTAAAGTTGTTGTAGTACGTCTCGGCGAGAGGGTGGCTTCTTCAGAACCCCTCACTGCAAACACCATTATCGCCCCTGACCTTACATGAGACGGTGCATTGTCACGGGGTTCGGTCAAGGGTGAATGCTAAGGGTTTGAAGAAGGGCTAGGGGAACATGATATATGGAATGCAATATCTATGTGTAATTGGGAAGGGATGCTGTTAAACTTGTAATATAGGATAAGGAAGATATTAGAAAATTTTACGGAGAAATACAAAAGTTATCCCTGAACTCTATATAATGATCTGTGAGTTAAAAAGCCAAAGACATTTCCAGTCAAGTAAAGAAGTCCAATTCATCCAACTAGAGTAGTCCATTTTCCAACTAATAAACGCAAAAGCATGGATATTTGTTTGTTTATTTCTTTGTTGTTCAATCATCAACGGATTTGGATGGAATTTAGTAAACATGTAGAATATGTCTTGGAATAGGACATTGATTACTATTTATCTCAGTTAGTACTTTCCATGGGATAAACAAATTATACACACATAAACGAATTCGACGCGTGTGATGGTGCTGGTATATATGGTGCTTCCTCAAAGGCCGGCAACGCATCTGTGACCCTTTTGGTGTTGCGGGTGTCCATGGGCGGCGGTGATTGCTTTCCATCAGGTGACCCGCATGCTCATATAAAAAAAAAAAAAAATATATATATCAAGAATATTGTAATTGCGATAATGTGGACGTTTCTTTATTTAACCGATTTAGCTGAAATTTGGTACACAGGTAGAAAATAAATAGAAAACAGTTTATGGATAAATCACTAAGATTATTCTTCGATAAAGTAAATCCACGCGGGCCAAGCCGCGGGAGTATAGCTAGTAACATGTACTTGCAAATGTGACGTTCGGGCTGGGTTGCTCCATCTTACTTTAACAATAACAGATCAGTTAAATTACCGGTTAGGGAAAAAAATGGGTGCAATTAAGTCAAAATGACGTCATAACTTGACACTAACTGTAACGGTCCAAGCTCGGCCGGTTAATGTTATTGTTTACGTTGAATTCTGTCAAAGAGTTGTCAATCATTACCTGGTTAAATAACATTTCATTGCACTTGCAACCCCAATAACTTTGCTTAAGTAACCGTTAAAGTCAGCGTTACTGTTATTGTTAAATTTAACACAAACCTTTACTTTGACAGCTCCTATGGTGCAACCCAGCCTCGGTGTTGCAATGGCACTCCACGAAATACGAGGTGCATTGTCGGGTGTAGTGTGTACAAGCCAAGGCACGTAGTGAGGCGACACAGGTGACAGGCGGGGGTGGGGGGGGGAAGGGGAGATAAGTGCCACACCTCAGTAAACGAGATTTTAATTGGGCCGACGTTAGCAGGCACTTGGCACTGAGCGAGTTGTGAGATTCGAATTGACGACTCTTTGATAAAGAACCCCGTACCAAAAGTATGGAGAATGTGGTTTCAGTTAAATATTCTGAGATTTTGATATTAATTTTAACGTCCTGAACAAAAGCCTCTATGGGGGCTACCACTGTTGCCGAGTCCCTTTTGTTTTGTTTGTACCGGTACATTTTGTAGGTCATTTTACCATATAGGTACATAGAGTAATCACCCTTCGACATCATGGCCGACATGGACGCGGCAGTCTACGACCGCATCCGCTCTGTCGAACGGGGTGCCGAGGGGGTCGCGCCTGACCGTGCGCTCGAAATGCTACGGCAGAATGCACACCGACGGGCGCTGACGCTCTGGCGGGAGCGCTCTGGTTATACAAGGCTGCGTCCGCCAACGCCCCCTCGGAGCCGCTTATGCGTTTCCAGGTCCTCCCTACTGGCGAAGAAGGTCGCCGCGGGGTGTTAGTGGGTATCCCTCCCGACAGGGAGGGGAGTCCCACATAACCGTCTCGCCGTGCCCCAAGCGAGCGGTACGCGTAATGCGTTTCCCCATGTCATGAAAAAAAAAATGGTCCATAGAGTAAATAAAGACAGTCTGGAATTTAGCTAGATCACTATAATGATTTAAATTGCGTAAATTAATTACAGAGATCTTGTTTTGGTGTATGCTGAATGGTATGCAATGGCGGACAGTATACGTCATGCGTGAGGAAGTGTGATGGGATGTGTGAATGTGTGTGTGCCCAACAGCGGACCTGCATAGTATGTATGCATGTGTGTGTGCAATAAAGTGGTCTTTCGAAGCACTAGCGTAGACAGTCATTGTTTTATCAATAGTTTCGTAATATAAGTTTCATTGTGCGAGCTTCAGCAAACTTGTAAAGATTCGGTGACCTTGACGTAGTGGGGCGACCCACATCGCGGGATTCAGCGGTTTCGCCCTCTTTAGCGGTAAGCCACCTATATAATATATAACCACACATACATATAATACATACAAAGCTATTAGGTAACCTTTAGGGAGCCATGTAAACCTTGACCCTTCGTCTCCGAAACTAACAGGGTTATTTTAAATACCTTGTATATTCTAACATGTGATACGTAGTCTGGGATTTGTGTTTGTGAGTTGTTGTTTTGTAACAATACAGGTTGGTTTTTAATTAGTTCTTGATACCAAAAGATAGGCATGTACTCAAGATTTCAAACAACTTTTCCAACGAAGCAACTTTGCGTAAATTAATTATTTTATCATCACTTAACATCAGAGGGTCAATCGCGCTATTTAATTTACAACGGTTATACGGTTCGAACGGAACGTTTTTGGTTCTGGTTTAGATTTGGTTTAGTTGATGTATCGAGCTATTAATTAAAAAATAATTAATGTAATATGTTTCTTAAATAAAAGCATGATTTTAAAAATCTTTTTTCACTTTTTATTTCTGAACGATTAAATCGTTGACGATATCAAAGTAAAACCAAACGCATAGCATTAGAGCTTACCACGAGTATTAAAAAATACTAGGTTCATACCCGTTCAAATTATTAGCGCGTTATGAAATTTGGTTATGGTTTAGTCAGTATTAATGATCAAACTTTGCGCGATTTGCAACCAGGAGCTAGAAAATGAAGTTCACAAAAAATTGATTTAAAAAATAGGTGCTTTGTAATCATGAGTATTAGTATCCTTTGGTATCAAGAACTGATTAAAAGTCACCCTGTATATACGTACTTTATATGACGTAGTTAAGCACAAGTTGGCCCACTGTCTCTTTAAATAGCTGACGTTTTCAAAGGAATATAATAGTGTAGAATCTTCAATGAAATTCAAAACATTTCTCTTTTATAACAATGAATCTTTGTGAACGATACGGTCTTTTGATATGATCACTGAGGTGTAACTTCACACTAAAATGAGCTAATTAGTCTTATAACAAGGTAACACTTACTTTAGTAACTTATTAGTAATCTGTGGTAACACGCTGTAATATTTAAACGTCGAACGCCAGACAGACCAATCAAATCATTGATCTTACATCGCCGCAAATGAGTTTTTTAAAGACGTGCGCGGGAAGCTCATTATTTTTTTGTACCATGTGCAAGTCTGCTATCAATTAGGACCTGGGATGGGTGAAGCTTGTCTCCATCATTTGAAACCGCCACCGTGGCTCAATGTAAACAACATTGGGTTTACGATTCGGAGGTCGCGGGTTCGATCCCCAGCGGGGTACATGTTTAAGTACTCGGTTTGGTTGATGGTAGGGCATTTTAAATGTCCGCCTGGCTAGCTACCACCATCTTATCTAAATCTGCAGCCAAGCAGCAATGTTAATAGCATTGTTGTGTTCCGGTTGTCAGAGATAAGATAGCCAGTCGCCCAAATGTGTTGGGGTTTCCGGGTCAGTACGCTTCCACCTTCGACCTTATCTTCACTTAACATCAGGTGTGATTGAGGTCAAGTACCAACCCGTTTAGCATAAAAAAATAAATCTTAATTTTATAACGCCATCTAGTTCCACATTAAGCAATTAGATTCGGATGGTTGGTAAAATACACGAGTACATGTTTTTTTATGTGTAGTTTCGGCGTGTGAAAAGTTAGAACCAACCCATCTGTTCCGGTGGGTGTCGTAAACAGCCACTAAGGGACTTTACACTAAAAAACATATATTGACTTGCGCGTTTCAACGGTGAGGGGGTTCACCTTTCACGTGTGCATTTCTGTATATTTCGTCAGGTGAAACGTGGATGTTGTTTTGAAGGGTTAAAATTTTATATTTGGATCACCCAAACGCTTATGTTTGGGATATGACCTTCCCATTTGGGATAAAGTTCCTGACGTTATGTATGTATGTTAAATCGAAAATATTCTTGAATATACATAGGTGCAAGTCCATCTACTTGCATATTAAGCAACCAGACGTGAATGGTTGATAAACTACACTAATACATATTATTTATAGTAAATCGCCTACGTGGCTCAATGTAAACAACAGTTTACGAATCGGAGGTTACGGGTTCCATCCCCAGCGAGGTACATTTTACTAGTTTTTGTCCTTGTGAACCTCGATGGATGGTTACTATAATAATAAAAATGCCGTGATCGAACACTACTTCTTAAAATACAAGAGCAATCTTAGTTTAAGGAGCAGGGCCCATTAATTTTACTTAAGTGTATTTGTTATGTACCTCCTAATTCTTTAATTCGCTGATTGTAACTTAGCCTAAGTTTGAGTCAATAAACTTTGTATTTATTTAATTTGTTTATTTATTGTATAATATTTTCTGTGTGTTAAAATAAATGGTGTGGCTGTATCATCGCCAGCAAACCGATGTGGTATATAAAACAAATATCTATTAAGTTTAGTATTCCGCGAGCCGCGTCACTTTTTATCAGCACACGGCGTAATTTCTCCATGTCAGCCATATGCAAATACGGTCTTTATTTACTGTGAGTACGTTGCCATGAAAAAGCGTTTCCGAAATAAATGCGATAAAAGGGTTATTCATCATCGTGTTGAGGAAATCTCGCGCCACACGACCGGACTGGTGAAACTGTAAAATAGATGACAACACAATATCAAAGGCAAAATATGTTAAATTCTGTTTTGAATAGCTACTGGAAAAGTATATATATACGTCACGACCTTTATCCCAAATGGGGTGGTCAGTGATAGCACAAAACATTAGTGTTTGGACGGTTCACTAAGGTAAATAACTAACTTAAAGGTTGTCTTAGTGTAAGGCCGCCAAATTATACTGACCCCCTTTTTTTTGTTTATCTTTGTGTTATGTTTCTAATTGTTGTGCAATAAAGAATATTTTGTTTGTTTGTAAATAAACAGAAATGCACACGTGACAAATACAAAATCTTCCTTTCAATAAAAAGATATTACCTTCCTTACCTATGAAATTGGCGTTTTGTATGAAGAATTTCATTAAGACTGTTTTCTCCATACAAACATTTTTGATTTTTTTTTGGGAACGGCAAATCCAAATCTAAACTTTGTGTGTATTATCGGATAACATTAAGTTAAGTATAGGCAGCGTTAATTTTTAAAAGTAACCGCTTTATAAAAGTTTCAGCGAATCTAAGAAATGATTATGGGAAGCCAGAGATGTACAAAATACCCTGTACAAAGTATCTGCAATACAAAATGCAAGATACTTTTAAATAAAGTATTTCAGATACCAGATACAAAATACTTTCGAGAATAGTATCTGAAATACTAAATACCAAATACGTATCTTCTAAATACTTCTTAAGATACAAATACTTTTGTAAGAAAACAAGATTTTATTTTAATGAATTGTAAGTTTATTTTTCTTAATTGACATAACACGAGCATAACACGATAACATAACACACACGTTACATAACATAACACGATTTATTCGTAAATAACTTAATGTTATTTACGTATGTAAATAACTTAACATTAAGTTATTTACGAATTATTCGTAAATAACTTAATGTAATGTAATATATACAAAAAGGCGGTCATCTTCTCAAATGAAATTACATTTCAGTTTTTTTTTTAATTGTTTGGCTCGCACGACTTGTGCATTTGCCACATCTTGTATAGATACAGTCCAGTGCAGTGCAAAGAAAGAGTCGCCATCTACCAATGTGATGTTGGACTAATAATGACATGCTCAATTTTACGCATTTATTTTATATATTTCTACTAATATATTACTAAAAGTATTTTATCAGAAAAAGTCTTTATAAAATACTAAGATACCAAACAAAATATATTTAAATACAAGATACAAAATGATTTTTTAAAAAGTATTTTAGATACAAAATGAAAATACGTATCTTGCATCTTGTATCTGTATTTCAGATACTTGTATCTTAGATAAGTCACACCTCTGTGGGAAGCACATGAGAAGAGCTCTGTTCCAATTTTTTTTATCATGTGATTTAGTCCAGAAATTAAAAAATATTTCATGTCAAACCTTGAAATAATATTCCATTTTCCAAATAAAAAACAAATTTGGATATAGCTTTGTAAATCGCAGGAATTGGTACATATGATTAACGAAGAAAAAAAACTCCAATTTCATAGGTAAAGACCCAATACTATAAAACGGAAACTTCATGAGAATTAAGGCATATTAAAAAATATTTAGATGATAATCATCCTTGGGCATAACCAGCTCGCTCGCATGCCAGGTTATTTCACAATTAGCAATGAAATATTACTGTACCTTTTTGTAATATAAAAAGTCATTTTAAAATAGCAACCCCTCGAGTTTTTTGCTTGTTGAAAATTGCCTTTCAATCTTGCAGTAGCTTAAAAATTTACTATTATACCTACAAAATAAAGATTTTTTGGACTTTGACAGAGGGTGAGCCCATCCGTTGAAGCCTTTCACGACACGCACGGGAAGAGATGGGTTGGTACTATTCTTTATACGTGTCGTAACCACATATACTTCCGGCGTCAGTCTTTCCTGAATCCTACAACCTTGGAATATGCAAGAGCAGAGTGTATAGGCATTTATTTATATAGAGTTGCTGTGCCTTCACAAGGTCCTTATTGATACAGTACACTATAATGTCATCACAACAAAACATAAGGAATGCAATAAATGATTTGAGTTTGAGTTTGAGTTTGAGTTTGCATCTACTGAGATCGCGTGCTTCATCTTCGGCCACATCGTCATTTCCCATCAGTTGAAATTGTGGTCAAACGCGTATCCAGTTAACCATAAATAACCATTAAAATATTGCCCTTTATTTTTTGAATAATCATTATAACACTTCACTATATTGTCATTAGAACAGCATCATTATAAAAAACTATTACAAAAAACATATAAATCAAAGATAACTTTGGTATAAGCTTAGATTTTGACATAAGAGATGGATTTTCATTTTATAATGCGATCATTCTAAAATATTTCGCTGGAAAGTCACTATTAAATAACAATCATGAAACAATCTGTGGATAAAAATCTAAAATCGTCAAACGAAATAATAATTCACCCAATAAATAATATTACAAAGAAATAAATTACCAAATAATAAATACATCTATTATGACATCCTCATATCAACTACAGGACGTCCACTGCAGAACATAGGCTTCCTAAACAGATCATTACAGGTCACCGGCAAATTGCAAAGCCTTGAACACCGCCGTAGGGTCGCTTGCCTTTCAGTGTTTTACAGGATACATTTCGGGGAGTGTGCGATGGAATTGCATGATCTTATTCCACCGTCCCCTTTCCATCTTCGGACAACCAGGCGCGGGGGGGGGTTTCCATCCATATGTTGTCAACATACCGAACATCCGCACTAAGCTCTTTGCTTCCTCATTTATAATGCGGACTACTAAGGTATGGAACTCACTGCCCGCGTCGGTTTTTCCCGACACTTACAACCTTGGGATCTTCAAGTCTAGAGTGAATAGGCATTTACTGGGTGCGCGTGATACATCTTCGGCTACATCGTCACTTTCCATCAGGTGAGATTGTGGCCAAACGCGAATCCAGTTTTTAATAAAAAAAAAAAAAAATCATTAGCCTTATCATTAAACGGGGTAATGCCGCCAAGTCTTTTGGACACCCTGCCGTATGGTTCGGACCTCGATACCTACATATCATAGCTATGGAGAGGGACCTGATCACCCTATCAGGTCTGTTTTCCGACTTTAATCAAAGGAGGAGGTATGTTTTTTAGTTTTGTGTTTAATTAAGTTCCACTTATATAAAAGTTTAGCCAAAATGAAATAAAAGAAATGCAACCTAAAAAAGTAATGAAAATAAATAAATAAAAAATATCCTTAGACACACACACAGCGCCATCTAGTTCCACAGTAAGCAACTATAGGCTTGTGTTGTGGATACCAGATGGTTGATATACTACATAAATACATTTTTTTTTGTAAATAAATACTTATTATAAATGAAACCATTCATAACTCGGGTACAAACGTCTGTATTCATCACACAAACATATGCCCCTAGCGGGATTCGAACCCGCAACCTTTTGGTAAAGTGGTCAGAGTTCGATACTTCATTCATCATCCGAACAGCCAAGGCATGGAACTCCCTTCCGGCGTCAGTCTTTCCTGAATCCTACAACCTTGGGATCTTCAAGAGCAGAGTGAATAGGCATTTACTGGGATCGCGTGCTTCATCTTCGACTACATCGTCACTTTCCATCAGGTGAGATTGTGGTCAAACGCGAATCCAGTCATACATAAAAAAAAAAAGTTGCTAACCGCTACACCAGCCATGTCAAACTCAAAATCATCGATGTTCCAAATTCATATAAATCATTGAATCAGTGGGCCGCAAACTCCAACCATAAAGAAAAATAAAACTCATTGCATAGGTATCTAGTGATACCGAAATGGACGGTAAATGTTTATTTACTTATTTAGTACTTAATTAAAAGTAAAAATATAGAAAAATTAATTACAATCTTCTTCCAGATATTTGACATCTTTTGTCTTTTAATAAATTTTCTATTTGAGGAGTAATTCTACAAACACAACCGAATTTTACCGATCGTTCCCTGCGTTTGCTCCGCCGGGAGAGCATCGTTAGCGCGCTTTTTGAATTGAAAAATATTATTGAGACACGCTCGCGGGCCGCATCAGGAGTCTGTTCTTAAATTGGATCGGGCCGCAGAAAAACGTGCATAGTGCCGCATGTTTGACATCCTTGCACTACACCAATCAGGTCGTCATGTAAGTTCGATGACAATGCAATATTATGGTACCAGTAATAATAAATAAAATCAGACACTGCACAAGCCTATAAAGGCTTCTCTACTACAGACTATGGGTACAGAAGGCGTTCAAACTCCCGAACAACTTTACCGATAACTAGCCAAAGTTCTGATTTCTGGCGCGGTAACCAATTGACTGCCGGCCCTTCGTTATAGCTGTACTAAAACTTTCTCCTTTCCCGGCAGAAGTCGGGGGTCCAACTTAACTATGGTTATTAAACTTGACGCTTTACCCTGGTTTGACGGAGGATACTCGTTTGTCTTTTGTTTTTTTTTTTATCAAAAAGTTCTGTTGTCAATTTGGAAGTGGGTAACAGCTTTACACATCCGTTGGAGCAGAGCCTCCTCTCACTGGGACAGGATATGGGTCATAAAATATAGTCGTGTTTTTAAAGCTGCCCCTGTGGGCTTAACGACTTTTATTGAAAACAAGCGGGACCAGCTATTGCCCTCCGCATCACGGAACACTAGTGGTCATCCATCCTAGGACTGACCGCGCCAGATATTGCTGAACTTTGCTATTCGAAATCGTATGCGACTGCGCCGCAAGTGCTTCGAGTGCAAATGAAGGATAGTTTTTCTTATTTAACCAGGAACATACTTTCACTGCAGGCAAAATACGAAACTGGCCGCCATTATGGCGTATGCATTATGCTTTCGCCCTACATAACGATGAAAATCTAGTCATACCCTCCGGGAGCCTAATAAATAATAATTAAATAAAAATCTTTTATTTGACACATAGGCATGTAACAGACCAGTAGCAGGCCTGACTCCTAAATCAGGGCAACCTCTATTTCAGGAGTCAGTAGCATCCCGCATTCTTACAATTATAGTGTCAGTATAGGTTACACAAAAAAAAAGAAACAAACGTTGTAACGGGAAAAGAAAGGTAGAAGTATAATAATGTTGTGCTTGAGAGCGTGGGTGCACGCAGTGAGCAATGCGTGGGTGCGTGTAAAATTAGTGTTGTGTGTATGTGTGTGTTGTGTTTGTGTGTTGCGTGTGTGTGTGTGTGTTGCGTGTGTGTGCGTGTGTGTGTGTGTGTGTGTGTGTGTGTGTGTGTGTGTGTGTGTGCGTGTGCGTGTGCGTGTGCGTGTGCGTGTGCGTGTGCGTGTGCGTGTGCGTGTGCGTGTGCGTGTGCGTGTGCGTGTGCGTGTGCGTGTGCGTGTGCGTGTGCGTGTGCGTGTGCGTGTGCGTGTGCGTGTGCGTGTGCGTGTGCGTGTGCGTGAGCGTGTGCGTGTGCGTGTGCGTGTGCGTGTGTGTGTGTGTTTGGTTGTGTTGTGGTTGCTTGGTCGACGTGTGGTGGACTGTACATAACTGCAGGCTGTGTATTTTTTTACGCATTACGGGTTGGTGTTTGACCTCAATCACACCTGATGTTAAGTGAAGATGATGTTAAGTGAAGGTGGAAGCGTAGGTACTGACCCGGAAACCCCAACACATTTGGGGAATTATCTATCTTATCTCTGACAAGCGGAACACAACAATGCCATTGACATTGCTGTTTGGCGGCAGATTTAGATAACATGGTGGTAGCTAGCCAGGCGGACCACTACTACTACCACTAACCAAACCGAGTACTTAAACATGTACCCCGCTGGGAACCGAACCCGCGACCTCCGAATCGTAAACCCAATGTTGTTTACATTGTGCCACGGAGGCGGAGGCTGTGTTTGAAAATCAGCGGCCGGCTCCCAGCGACCATAACTGCTGAGCTACAGTACTATTTGTCTTAATTACAAAATCATTTTATATTTTAGTTCTTACTGTTTTCTCGGCAAATAAAGATTTTTATTATATCAGAATTATATTAACCATACTTGGACTAAGCTTACTTTGATATTATTCCTGGTTGAAAGTTTCATTGCAAATTATTCACTACAAAACTGTAATCACGGAGTACTTTTTGCTGTTTGCTCACCATGTAAGCGCCTTGAAAACTTAATAAACGGCGATGGCGAATGGCCTTCGATTTTATTGACGTCGCGATTTATGGGTGTGCTCTGGAATCCCGTAAAGATCCCGGGATTTTCGAGATTTCCCGTGACAGCGTCGTTCCCGTAATGAGGTTGAGGACGAACGTTCAGCACACTTACATTACACGCTCGCTTGTAATGTGTTATATAGTAATTACTGCAGAGACTAGTAAGTAAATCCAGGTGAAGGCTTCTGTATTCGAGGCTAGGATTGTAAACATAGTCCAGGCACAGGCTTGTAAATGAGACGCAGACCAAATTTTAATATGGTTTTACAAAAGGCGGCACGTCTTCCATGCAGCTAATATGAACTATGTGACTTGTTTGTTCCGCCCGGAATAACTTAATCACGAATATATTTAATTTCTTTATCCCTTCTGGATAAAAAGTATTAGCCATGTTTAGACTTTCTTAAGATAGTCATAATTTATTTGGTATAAATAATTTTCAAATTTCGAATGAGATTTCACGAGCAGAAACGCAAATACCGAATAGAATATCGATTGGCGAATTATTTTGAATATGGGGTTGGGGGGATGTTTAGCTTAATGTCTTTATATTATTTCTGAGGTAAGAACATTCTAATTATAATGACCATATTCGTCGAGATACTCCATCGGATGTTTATACAACAGTACGAGTTCTAAGATATTTCTGAAAGTGGGAATCCTACCAAATATAATTGCTATTAAACTAATGCCAAGTCTCATGATCTGCAGAGATAAAAATTTATGAGACATAATAGAGCAAACTCACAAGAACGCAAATTATATTGTCTGAGAGTATTTACAGCGCTTCTTGGCTGAACGAGTTTTCAATCAGTGCAAAATGAATGGTGGTGGATGCATTTCCGGCAGAGAAGAATACGATTAACAAGTTTATTCCTGGGTTTTAAATGGCAACTAAGGGATCATGGGAACAGCACAAACCAGTGATGGGCTGCAAAGTCATTAGAGCGGAGCTTACAACAACCGACTAGCGTGTATGAACAACTTTATGAGAGGGAATGAAGCAAAAATGAGTTAGAATCGTAGCAAGTGTAAGTCTGTGGTCTCTGCCTACCCCGACAGAAAACAGGCGTGACTTTATGTATGTATGTAACACCTGTGAACGTTAACCCGTTCACCCAGCGTGTCGATTAGGATAACCTTTTCATCTAGCAGTAAACATCTATAAGACGTTGACCGCGAACCCGCGACCTCCATTTTGTACACCTTATTTTCTGATAATGGTAGATCCTTCAATGAACTACCATTGTTATACATTGACGTTATACAGTCAATGGTAGCTCCTTCACTGAGCTACCATTGCTTTACCTTGACGTTATACAGACAATGGTAGATCCTTTACTCTTCTGCTCTGGGTGCGACTCGTTTCCCTTTCGCTGCTGCGACACTTATCTGAGTGTTCTGTTATTTTATTTGCCTAACATTTGTTGTAAATGTGTCGAAGTAGCGAATAAACAGTTTCTTTCTTTCTTTACTGAGCTACCATTGTTATACATTCACGTTATAAAGTCAATGGTAGATCCCTCACTGAGCTACCATTGTCATATCTTAACGTTATACAGACAATGGTAGTTCCTTCACTAAGCTACCATTGTAATACATTGACGTTATACAGACAATGGTAGCCCCTTCACTAAGCTACCATTGTTATAGCTCATACACTGAGCTACTATTGTCATACCTTAACGTTATACATACAATGGTAGCTCCTTCACCATTGTACCATTATTATTTTTTTTTATTTTTTTTTTTTTTATATGAGAGGGCGGCAAACGAGCATGCGGGTCACCTGATGGAAAGCAATCACCGCCGCCCATGGACACCCGCAACACCAAAAGGGTCACAGATGCGTTGCCGGCCTTTGAGGAAGGTGTCCACTCCAGAATAAGTAGGGCAGCCTGAGCGATGAGGGATTACCATTGTTATACCTATACTGACGTTATACGGACAATGGTAGTTCCTTCACTCATCTACCATTGTTATACCTTGACGTATTACAGACAATGGTAGCTCACTCACTGCTATCTAGGTTCACAGTATCTCAGCCAACCTGTACTTTAAATAGATTCCATATACGGGATGTCGTTTTAATATTTAATTACACACAAGTCATGTGATAACAGTTGAGTTCCTTTTCCTAAGCGCAAGCGATCACAGGTGCAATTAGCATACATTAAGCACAGGTGAGTCGAAGTGGTCCCTACATACTGGAACAGCCACATGTGTTCATATACATATAGGCAATCAACTACGTGGAATTAAATATTCCATCCTGTTTCTTAGCATAATTGGACCACTAGGGCTGGCAAAATTGAAATTATATGATTAATCCAGGAATGGCAATTCATGTTCGAGTAAAAGCGTTCATTGGAAATCGCCATCGTTTCTATCATCGGAAACATTATGTTTTATTGCATGTTGATGATATTTAATGACATTATATCTATTTCCAAAATAGATGTGACATAACATAAATTTATAATTTTTTGTCATTAATAATATACTTTAAGTTATCTTTAAGTTACTGCATACGTTAGTCGTTATTTATTTTAATGTTTTAGTTGCAATTACCATATTTTATTTGCTAATTATTATCAAAATTGATATAAAAAATATTATCAGTCGAAATAATTATATTAAGTAATAACTTATTTATTTATTTACTTAGGTCAAGCAATTAGTATTTTTTAAGGTTAACTGGATACGCGTTTGACCACAATCTCACCTGATGGGAAGTGACGATGTGGCCGAAGATGAAGCACGCGATCTCGGTAGGTGCCTATTCACCCTGCTCTTGAAGATCCCAAGGTTGTAGGATTCAGATGTAGTAGCTCATACATTACATTTAGTAAATAGTATCTAAAAAATAATAATTATATATAAATTAAATTACTTTATACGCAGTGTACTGTAGCTTTCTGAAGAAGCTATGTTCTGAAGGAGTTGTATTTTTTTTTTAATGAGTTCAAAACGAAATATGATTTGGAGCGATAACTTTTCATACTAGGTATGATATATTTTTTTATTGGATAAAATAGTTTCCTCAATATTTCCGTGGAGCCTCGGACAATGCATCACTGCACTAGTCGCAGTCGGAGGGTCCGCCCGGAGGCCAGTGTCGTTACCTCGGCTTTGACATGCAAATCGAGAGCCAACACACGGACAGTAATAGGGCATTATATATTTACGTAGGTACAGACACAAGGAACACTACGGCCACGGGACTCTCCGATGGCTGCTGGAAGCGAAATCCTTTAAAAGCTTATTGCTTGGTGGAAGGGTATTTTAAATGTCCGCCTGGCTAGCTACCACCATCTTATTTAAATCTGCCGCCAAGTAGCAATGTTAATAGCATTGTTGTGTTCCGGTTGTCAGAGATAAGATAGCCAGTCCCCCAAATGTGTTGGGGTTTCCGGGTCAGTACGCTTCCACCTTCGATCTCATCTTCACTTAACATCAGATGTTATTGAGGTCAAGTACGAACCCGTCGTGCATAATAAAAAGGAGGCTATTTGGCTCAGGTAAATGCCCTCATGGACATGCACAATTCTCTCGCCATCTATTTCATTTTGATTTTACTGCTGGTTTTCATAAGCTTGGTTTTTGACATATTCATCTTCAGTCCAACCTCAAGACTAGTTCCTGTAGCATGAGCTCTAATTCCGATACTGTTGATGAGAACAGGACGATGTCGTCGGCGAACCTTACAGAAACAAAACTAGAAACCGTACAAATTAAACAAAATCACAAATTAAATTCAAATCACCGACATTAGTTTGAACGTTTTCAATTCTGAACAATTGAAACGGGTATCTCGTGCGATTAATTAGTGTGAATGTAATAAATGTTGCCCGACCGACACGTTGTGTAACTCGTCTGTAAACAGTTTTAGTTCGCAATGATTTATACTCTGCGCATCGATGCGGGCGTGTTTGGTGGATGAGATAGCGGGACGGGCATATTCGTGTCGATTCTGCTGCCACACGTTTAAAACTACATTGACTTGGCAATCGTATACATATACTTAATATCGAATAATAAGCAATCTGAGAAGGTATTACCTCGCAGCAGCACTTTATTTGTAAAAAATGCTAATAAGCATAAATAGAGCGATTTGTAATTGGCGCCACGTTTAGATGCCGAAACAATATAACTTGCGCTTTATTTCAAATAAATTACAATATTTAAAATACTCTATTGAATTTACAGCAGGCCTAATTCCACTGTCACTTAAGCGCAAACTCATTGACATGTGCCTTCCCCCGATCCTCACCTATGGCTGAGCGCCAGCTTGGTCTTTGAAAGAAGCCAAACTTCAAGGTTTGCCAACGAGCCATGGGGCGCAGTATACTCAATGTACTTAAACACAGAAACTGAAAACGATATATTAATAGTTATAGGAAATAACATTGTTTTTTTTTTTTTTTTTTTTTTTTCCTATAACTGTGGCTGTCTGGAAGAAATCGCTTTTAGTGATAAGACCGCCTAAATGTGTTCTATTATTATCATAAAAAATTATTGTAAATTATCTTGCGCAATAGAGAGTATCTGTTTTGTATTTTATAGTTATAAATTGTAATTTAATATGAGAATCTGACATTATTAATGAGTTAAATTGACATATTGTTAAGTATTGTTATTTAATTGTATTTGACATAATATATAATAATATGAGGTAAGATAATATTAATTCAGTTTAAATGTAACATTGTAATATTTAAAGTTATTCAGGTTAACCCAATGTTGTCGTTTAGCGTGTCTGCTTATAATCATTGCATGATTTTTTAATTCTATTTTTATATTTTAAATATTTGTACGCCATAACAGGCAGATTTTGTTGGACTACCTATCTACAATATAAGACCTTTATTTGTATACCTAAAATCTAACAAATAAATAATTTTCTTTCTTTCTTTCTTTCTTTCTTAGTATCTGTGTAGACTATTTTTGTCTATGCAATGATTATTTTATTCTACTTTATATTATAATGTAACGACTGTCAGTTTCACGAAAAATAAATAAATAAATGTAAAACGGACCGATCGCGTCCGAAACTGTACACCGCGCTCTTGAAATGAAATGAAATAATTTATTTGCTTGATTTTGGGTACAAGATTGGATGACACATAACAGAAGTCCCATTCAAAATCTACTTAAAATGTAGCGTGCAAATATTTAATAAACTAGGATAGCATTAGATAGGTTATTACTTAAATATAATACAATAATAATGTATGTTGTCACAATATAAAACTAATTAATTGTCAATTATGTGTTGATGTCAGAAAGCGATATTGTCCGTTATATAAGTATTTTAAAATAGTGGTAGGTATTGCTGTTGCTGATGTAGCCACAACGGCTTCGAAGCTGAAGTGGGACTGGGTGGGCCATGTTTGTCGCATGCCAGACGATATGTGGGCCAAAATCGCCATCACCTGGAGCCCATCGTTAGAAAAAAGGCGTCGCGGCAGAACCGAAAATTTACAAAAACCGCACCCAAGTAAACAATATAGGGTTTACGCATGGGAGGTCGCGGGTTCAATCCCCAGCGGGCTACATGTTTAGTACTCAGTTTGGTTGGTGGTAAGGCATTTTCAATGTACGCCTGGCCAGCTACCACCATCTTATCTGCAGCCAAGCAGCAATTTTATATAACATTGTTGTGTTGTCAAAGATAAGATAGAAAGTTTCCACTAAGATGGGGTGGATCAGGGGTACGTTTCCACCTTCGGCCTCAACTTCAATTAACATCAGGTGTGATTGAGGTCAAATGGTAACCCATTGTACCAAAACCGATTTCCATAAAGTTCCGTTCACCAACTTTGGGATTATCCGGACGACTAACCCTTTACTCTTTTTAATTAAATAAATTAAGTATGTACATGAAACAACAGATTTATAAAACACACTTGAAAATACCTATAGGTATCTCATAGAAAAAATACGCCGTATATGTATATACTTTTAAAATAATAACTATAAATAGAAAATTTAGAAAACCCTCGAAAGACTAGGATATTTAAATACACCCAACAGCTATTTTAAAAGCTAAATATCTTCGAAACGATTTAACCGATTTTCATCAAACACGGCTAATGACCTCCTTTAGTCTTCAATATAAAAACAAACTGCACTCAAATAGGACTGTGTATTACTGGAATTATCCGGACATCCGGAGTAAGACACACATACACACCGCCGCGAAGCAAATACTTTATAGATGGAAATAATGTAGGAAGTGCCTTTCCAACAAATTTTATTTCGATAGCGAGACACATGTCTACTTGCTTTCGTATATCATCTTATGTATGTATGTAGATATTTTAAGTTGTCTTCTGTAATAATTAATAACGTGGCGGGTCAGTGACCTCATTCCCACTACACACAAACCTTTACAGGTTTTCGTAGGCGTCTTATAGTGAAGATTGTTCAAATAATGGTCTATGGATCAATAAATAAATAAAAAATTAAAAAAATAAATAAATAGCTCCCGTTGATTTTCAGGTCACTACACGATAATAGTCGAATACCATGATTGGAATTCCTACATAAAAAATTTAGGACGCAAGTGCGGGTTCAACCTTCTCCTCCAGGGAAGGACGAGGATCTCGAGCGCACCATCATGGAGAGAGTTGGCTTCATGGTGGGGGCGAGGCTCGAGGCCCTGGAGGAGAGGTGGCTCCCCGCCAGGAGGGAGCGGACAAGAGGGCGGCCAGCCCATCCAGGCCGTCCTCATCTGGCGCGGTACTAACAGGCGTCTCGCCCAAATCCCCGGCAGCGACCATCCCGAGGGGGAAAATGGGCAAGAAAAAGAAGGGGAACCAAACCACCTTTTACTTCCCTTTTTTGAAGTTCCTTAATTTCTTAACTATATTTGGAGTAAATATAAATGAAAAAGCTTTAACACAATCTCAATGTTCTATAAATAGCTACATTAAATTAATGGAAACATGACAAGGAAACATTTCGCAAATATCAACATCTGAAACGAACCAGTTCTGAAATCGCTATCTGTTTTTGTGATGAGAAGGTAATCACAAATTTAGATAGATACCTATAGATACAGATGGATACAGGTAGACAGAGAAAGACATAGATAAACATATTTTTTTTCTATTTTTTTAATCGAGGGTTTTATCATTATATTGATAATGTCACCCTCATTGGAGCTAAACCTATCAAAGCTCATACAAAACAACAAATCAAGACACAAAGCTTACCTACGACTTAAAGCTAGTTTCATATGATACAGCGATTTGGCTTCCCGAGACAATGGAAAAGCCAAAACACTGTTGCATATCCCCACTTCGTATGTAAAATTGTAGTTAATCATAAATTATAAATTATTTTATTGACGGCCGATTGGTGTAGTGGATAGTGACCCTATCAGCGAAACCAACGGTTGCGGGTTCGAATCCCGCGAGGGTTAAATGTTTGTGTGATGAATACGAACATTTATTCCCGAGTTTTGGATGTTTATATAAATATTTATGTATGTTTATCCGTTTATCTTGTATCCATAGCACAAGCTTTGCTTAGTTTGGGACTAGAGTGTAAGTGTCCGAAATATTTATTTATTTATTTATTCACATTATAGATATACACACAGTTATGCTATACATATAAAACAAAAATAACATTAATTAAAAAGCAAACGAACATTTAGAAAGACATGCACTACAAAGTATTGTGTGTGCCGCAGTATTACAAAAGGTCAATCTGCCCAACAAATCCATCACAGGACTCAGTCATCTATATTAAAGGGCTCTACTGTAAAGGGTTGCTAGTATAATAGGACCCATTCAGAGGGTAGGCATTTGGAATGCATTCATGCCTCCAAATTTCTATTCATGCATAAATTAGAAATTCAGATTATTTCTAAAATTTCGTCAAAGCTTCACATAAAAGTGTATTGCGACTTCAATTACTAACACGTTATTTAAGTATCAGTAGTTATATTAAATGAAAATGTATATTAAGACACGTGACCCGTGGGGGAGTGGACTTAACAAAATTAGAAAAAAATATTTTCACAGTAACGAATCTACATAAAACAAACAGACCATTAATAGATTAGATTAGATTAGATTTATTTAGTTCACTTTTACAATATTAAGTCACACATACAGTTTCGTAAATTTATGATTTTTAAAGTAAAAGTGATTGTCAAATATAAAACAATAACTATACACATACATTACATTACTAGATTATTTGTTTAGTCACAAAATGAACAAAATAAGATAGAAATTTAGCATCTACATATTATTATATGTAACTATGTCAAAATTAATTAATAAAGTATAAGTATGTAACCATTGTTACGTCAACGTCATACTATTTTTGAATAATGAAATAAAACAAAACTAAAATAAAATAAAAACAAATAATGAAATAAAATAAAATAAAATAATCATAATGAAATAAAACAAAATAAAATATAAACCATATAAACCATACCATAATGTACATGATATTACATATTACTATGGGGCATGTTCTGTGCCCTCCCCTGCGTGTCCCGACACTTGTGCGGTACAAGACCTCTACGACGCCACAGACAACGCATGGCCACATTCTGCTCCTCAAGAATTTGATGTTTTTACCATCGTTAGGAAGAAGACATTATTAACATTTTAACCGCCTCCGTGGCTCAATGATAACAACATTGGGTTTACGATTCGGAGGTCGCGGGTTCGATCCCCAGCGCGGTACATGTCTAAGTACTCGGTTTGGTTGGTGGTAGGGCATTTTAAATGTACGCCTGGCTAGCTACCACCATCTTATCTAAATCTGTCGCCAAGCAGCAATGTTAATAGCGTTGATGTGTTCCGGTTGTCAGAGATAAGATAGCCAGTCCCCCAAATGTGTTGGGGTTTCCGGGTCAGTACGCTGCCACCTTCGACTTCATCTTCACTTAACATTAGGTGTGCTTGAGGTCAAGTACCAATCCGTTGTGCATAAAATAAAAGTGTACCTGTATTCATCATCATAACATAAGCCCCAGGACGTCCACTACTGAACATACTCCCTCATAGATTTATTTGACGACCGGTTGGAAGGGGCCTACATTCAGCGACTTCCTGCCACCTTCATCAGGTCTGCCGGTGCAACAATTTCTTCGAGCATATGCTCTGCCCATTGCCATCGCAATTTACTAATCCGCCGGCCCACGTCGGCTACCTTCGTTCGTCTACGGATTTCTTAATTTCTGATTCGATCACGCAGTGAGACGCCTTCTCCACAGCTCGTTGCGTGACCTTGAGCGTTCTTATGAGGCTCATAGTGTGAGGCCATGTTCTGCCATAAGTTGTAACACACATTGATAAAGACTTTGGTATGTTGTGTGTTATTTTGTTAAACAATTTGATTTATAGATTTGTTTGAAACTAATGAAAAAATCATGACTGACCATAACTTGGATAAGTTCTACTTTAAAAATTCTTTTAATAATCCAACATGACTACATATTATTCTAGTAGAAGACGAGTAACATGAAGTCCATCAAGGAGTTTCAGTAGCAATCTTCAGATCCTCATCATGAAGTGCAATGGAAAGTGCTCATGGCAACAAAACTAGCGCAAATTCGACATGCCATTTGTCATCAGAGAGTTCCAGACCTTACATCCCGGCTCCACCATCAGATCAGCTCGACGGTACCATAATATAGCAATGGTATCGAACTTACATAAATTTACCAAAGTTCAGCTCTATCAGATATCAGGTAGTGGTTGACAAATGATTTGCAAACTTTGAAACAGACAACTTACTTATATACGAATATTGCAAGCTAAAAAAAACGCTTGTAAAAATAACAATTTTAGAACGCTTAATAACACCTCTTGTAATCTTAAAACTCCCTTTTGACTTTGAATGGTGTCAGAGCAATAAGTTGTCGTAAATGAGGAAACTTGGCGTATCGTTGGAGAGCAAACCCATTTGCCATGACATTAAGGCAACATGAGCAGGAGACGGTGGGAAATCGAGCGGATTGAACGGTGTCGTCTTAAATGCTATATACACTGTGGGGTTTCCCCACCTGATATAAAAAAATCCCCAAGTTTCTCGCTCATGACCCTCTTAAAATATTATGGGGTAAAAATTCTCCTTAACATGTAATAATAATATAATAGCAACATTTGGACACTTGCACCGAATATCTAATCCCGAAGTAGATAAAGTTATGGAAACTGGAAAATGGATAAACATTATATGAATATTTTTATAAATCAAGAAAGTGCACTTTTTGCACTAAAATTTCAGAATACAACCTTGATAAAGATAGCTTCAAAATATAATTCTAAATATAGCTTGCATAACCAGGCGGCCTTAACGATTTCTACCAGATAACCTTTATAAACATCCAAAGTTCGGGTATATATTCGTGTTCAGTTCATAAACACTTCCTCCTATCGGGATTCGAACCCGCAAAGGCACACTATCCACTACAACAATCATCATGATCATCATATCAGCCACAGGAAGTCCACTACTGGAAAAAGGCCATTGGAAGCGTCCTGCATCTAGCGACTTCCCGCCACCTTCATCAAGTCATCCGGACCTTATAAGAGTACATCTAATAGTATTTTTGCTCCATATTTGATGATTTATAATTAAATTTTGTGGCATTATAAAGCTCATAATTTTAACCGCCTCCGTGGCTCAATGTAAACAACATAGCGTTTACGAAAGGGAGGTCGCGGGTTCGATCCCCAGCGGGGTACATGTTTAGTACTCGGTTTGGTTGGTGGTAGGGCATTTTAAATGTCCACCTGGCTAGCTACCATCATCTTATCTAAGTCTGCCGCCAAGCAACAATGTTAATAGCATTGTTGTGTACCGGTTGTCAGAGATAAGATAGCCAGTCTCCCAAATGTGTTGGAGTTTCTGGGTCAGTACGCTTCCACCTTCGACCTCATCTTCACTTAACATCAGGTGTGATTGAGGTCAAGTAGCAACCCGTTGTACACAAAAAAAAAGTTATAGGCCCTGCGACATTTTTAGCGCGTTTATTATCAATCATCTAGTACTTACAACAATTATTTCGTTTACCATTATAATTTAACACCAGGTGTGAGTGTGATTGAGGTCAAGTACCAACCCGTTGTGCATAAAAAAAAACAATAATTTTAAGAATACCCACTAAGTTTTTTGTTATGGACAGAAACAATAAATAATTTACTTACTTACTTTGATACTTGAATCCCGCGAAATTGGGCCGACGTCTTGAAACACAGGCACACAGGTGGAGCGATCTCATTCGCTCTCGCCGCCCGCTGGAGCGTATAGCCATAAAATAATATCTACTTCTCAAGCGACGTAAAGGACAATTTCACGAACCCACCTGTCTGGCAACACCTGATACTTTCCGCACCTAAGTGATAACAAAAGCCACCTTTGAGTATTCCTACCCAGTTTTATGTGAGTGGAAATTGCTAATGGCAACCTTCAGGGCGAGTGGTTAGATATTCAGTGAACTATTCGAATCCTGTGTTTGTTCAATTTATACAACGAATGTTTGGACGATCAATGAGATACCTATAATGTTTTTATATGTATGTATGTATAATAACTATAAAAAAAAGGATATTAAAACTAAATGAGAGCAATTTGAATTTTTCCATAGTAACATAAAAAAATGTTTATAAAAATGTTAAATGTTCTTTAAAATTTGATATTTTGAAAATGTTTTCCACTAACTTTTTAGATCTATATCTCCTGCTTATATGTATAAAGTTTCATTAGAATCGGTTCATTCATTTCGGAAAAAATGGGTTTGAAAATTTATATGGATGAATGATGTCTTTAAAACCATTAATGTTTGCTTTAAAGAAAAGTGTCTTGACGTACGACCAGGCAGACAGACGGACATCAAACTGATCCTCGAAATTGCTATTTAGTTCTCATACTCCACGGAATCTGAGTTTGAAGCCAGGTAATCTCTGTGTTTACCTACAAGTATATTACATCACAGGGAAGTGCTTCCAACTAGCTACTTAGTATGAAACTTAGTCAAGACTTAAACTGAATCCTCGTACTCTACTAAGCTTGTTTCTCGGGTAGTTGACGCTTTGATTAGTTCTCAGTATTTATCATTTATATTTGTAATAAATTACATTAGGTATTAACACCCGTCAGACTCAAATAACACGTCAGTTAGAGAAGATCTTACTGGAAGAGGATGTATATCTGAAAAAACGATTAACTTTTTTTTACTGTAAAGCGTTTGACCACAATCTCACAATCAAAATGACGTTGTGGCCAGACCATACGATCTCAGTAGATAGGCGTCTACTGAATAGGCATTCGATCTGCTCTTGAACAACCTAAGGTTATAAGATTTAGGAAAGACGAACGCCGGAAGGGAGTTCCATGTCTTGGCTGTTCGCATTATGAATGAAGATTTGAATAGCTAGTGCGACTGTTTGGTATGTTAACTACATACCGCACTACAAGCGTCACATTTCCATTATCAGCTAACAATATGTGTCACTTCATCGTTGAACCAACTCAATAAAAATAAGCACTCAAACTAAAAACAGTCTTGATATTTCACGTAGACTTAGCAAATTGTCGAATCTGTCACACGGCTCGCCCTCAATCTCGTTCCTTTTAACCGAAAAACCAATGATCTTGAATGGGAAACTCAATGGTGTGGAGACGTCGAAAGAGTCTAATTCAATCACCGTGTCGTCCCACAAGTCAGCGTCCGAGGCGTTGGTCGTTGAAAGTGTTTGGTGACGCAGCAAATTCGTAAATTATCTCCGATTGGCCGCGGGACGATCGGCGGAGTGAGCCCGCTCGGAAAACCACCCAGCAATCAATCTCGCTGTTCGTGTTCATTTCGACTGGGCCAGCCCATTCAACCGTTGGAAAGATTGTTTTCAGTGATGCAGCAAAACACTTTTTATTAACGCTTCTTTGGGTCTCTCTGTGGCCTAGTTTTTGTTTCTACTCGTCTGGATGGAAATGGAGAATATTATGGAAAAGGACGAGCTCTTAGTAGATACATTTGGTCAATGTATGAATATGAAGACATTGCGCAATGTGCCGAACGCTGCCCACCCGAGGTGGATTCGCCGACTGGCCTCTTTTTCGAAGTTGCAACTATCTAATCGATTCTGTTGTCCTAGTACTTTTATTGTTGCTGCTATAGTATGGTGTCAAATAATGTCTATGTCTGTTTAAATTAGTGATTCGGTCAAAGACATTACACAACAAAGACATCCTGTTTGGTGTAGTGGTTAGAAACTCTGACCACTATACCAAATCGTCGCGGGTTCGAATCCCGCTAGGGGCATATGTTTGTGTGATGAATTCGGACATGTGCATCCGAGTTATGGATGTTTTCATTTATAAAAAATATGTATTTATGTAGTATATCAACCATCCACAACACAGGCCTATAGTTGCTTACTGTGGAACTAGATGGCGCTGTGTGTATGTCTAAGGATATTTATTATTTATTTATTTATTATTATTATTATTATCCTCACACACCCTCACACCAACACACAAAGACACCCTCGCACACGCACACACAAATACAGACACACAACGCCGTCAAACGAATGACAACCGTCGTTTTTTTCGAGGGTTAAAAATGATGACAAGGAAAGAAGGAAAAAAGTAAGTAAAGAGAAAAATTATTAGCAATAGGTTTATAACAGAAGTTGTTATTATTTTCCAAAACATACTCCCCAAAACAACATAAACCTTCAAAGCGTAAACAACAGCTTCTATTTCTAGTCATCTTATAATACTTAGTTGTTTTGATTCTAAACACCGACAGTATGGCTACGGCGCAATATTTACATTTATTAATAATTCATTAGAACACGATAAGTCTTGAAGTTTGGACGTCGTTTCTGAATTATATATATTAGGTCCTTATCTATGAAATTGGCGTTTTGTATGAAGAATTTTATTAAAACTGTTTTCTCCATACAAACATTTTTGATTTTTTTTGGGAACGGCAAATCCAAATTTAGCTAAACTTTGTGTGTATTATCGGATAACATTAAGTTAAGTATAGGCAGCGTTAATTTTTAAAAATAACCACTTTATAAAAGTTTCAGCGAATCTAAGAAATGATTATGGGAAGCACATGAAAAGAGACATTTTTTATTATGTGATTTAGCCCAGAAATTAAAAAATATTTCATGTGAAACCTTGAAATAATATTCCATTTTCCAAATAAAAAACAAATTTGGATATAGCTTTGAAAATCGCAGGAATTGGTACATATGATTGACGACGAACAAAAACTTTCATAGGTAAAGACTATTTGTAAATCTCTTAAAATTGTCTGTGTACATTGCCTCTTCATTATTTCTGTGATGCTAATGTTATATATGATAGACAATTTGCAAGACGTCTTTTGCCCAATAATGGATGGTAATATTTTTCGAGTGTATAAGTGTATGTTGGTATTTAAATTTCTATATGTTACTTCTTGTGCCTACACGACTTGTCCGATTTCGAAGTGCACGGTTTCGTTCGATTCGTCTTGATCCTTGGAGTGTCATAGGACACATTTTATGGTAAAAAATCCAACATGGCGCCTGAGAGATATCGTATTTTGCCACTAGATGGCTCTCGCTTCTGCTAATGCCACCTATTCTGACGCTGAAAGACTGGCAAAATAAAGGTCAATTGCGAAACTCGACACTAGTCGTTTTGGTTATAGATCACTAACCTCTCTCTTTTTCAAGTCTCTATTTTGAATTTGGAATTTGGAAAAATTCAAAATTGTGTGTCGAGGAGTTTCTTGCGTCGTTTCTTCTACTCGACTATACACATTACGAAGCGATGGTAGTCATGTTAGTCTAAAAACTCCCCCATGCAACGCCGTAAGCCGAGGTTCGAGCCCCCGTGGGCAACCCTAGGCGTCGGTTGTAAAACTTTTTCCGTACTGTATGCAAGAGACGGGCAGAGCGCTCGCGCGCTCGCCCACCCGTACGGCGACGCTGTAAAAAGACTTTCGGCTTGACAGCAACTGTTCCTGCTTAAAAAAAAATAAAATGATTAATCGATAATTTGACGATGGGTTGGTGTAGTGGATAGTGACCCAGTCACCGAAGCCAACGGTTGCGGGTTCGAATCTCGCGAGGGGTAAATGTTTGTGTGTTGAATACGAACATTTATTCCCGAGTCATTGATGTTTATATAAATATTTATGTATGTTTATCCGTTATCTAGTATCCATAGCACAAGCTTTGCTTAGTTTGGGACTAGATGACTTGTGTAAGTGTCTGAAATATTAGGTCTTTACCTATGAAATTGCCGTTTTGTATGAAAAAATTTAAACGAATTTTTTTAATGTATTTTTTATTTGTATTAACGAAGTAATCACCCATGCAATCAATGCATCTTTGCCAACGCAGTGGCAGTTTATTGATGCCCTTCTTAAAGAAATCAGCTGGACGGGAGGCAACAAATTCTTCAAAGGCATTTTGTAATACCTCTCGGGTATTGAATTTTTTTCCTGCCAAGTAGTTATCCAAATTCTGGAAAAAGTAGTAGTCCGTAGTGTTGTAAGATGTGATACTGGCCATATTAGAACTATTTTATTTTGAATTTTTAGTATAGAACATCTGCTTTTACTGTGACAATTACTTCCAAATATACATTTATCATGTAAACATCTAGTGTTCTTACTTTATATTTTCCCACACGTTATCAGCACGAAAAGGTAAAGAACACTAAATATTTAACACGTGCGTGTAAAAGATATTTGTTGAAAGTCGCGAAAATTATAATTTCGCTTATTTTTCATTTTTTCGTCTTTGACATATTAGCTGTGAAATAATGTCAAGTTCAATTTCTGCAATAAAACCGCTAGTAAACAGAGACGGTTTTGGTGTTTGGAAATTCAAGATGCGTATGTACCTAATACACGAAAATTTATGGGAAACTGTTGCCGGATACCCTGAAGGTAATCAAATTACCGCTGAGAAAAAGTTGCGTGCCGATCAGATTGCGTTATCGAAAATTTGTCTCACAGTTGATGGTATGGCAATCACCCTTCTCAGACCTTGTGAAACGGCTAAAGCTGCGTGGAAAGCCTTGTCCTCTGCGTATGAAGACAAAGGCTTAGGACGTAGAATAAGCCTCGAACGGAAGTTGTACAGGTACTGTCTAGATGATTTCAATGATATAGAAATGTACATTAATGCTGTTATGTCAACAGTCCAGGACCTTGCCGATATCGGCAAGATCATAGAAGATGCTTCAATCGCAGCTATTCTTCTTGGAGGTTTGTCTCCACAGTATGCCCCTCTTGTTATGGCATTGGAGAACTCAAATGTAGAAATTACTGTTGACTTGATAAAGACGAAATTGTTGAATGAATTGAATAAACCAAAGAAGAATAACCAGGATACTGCCCTGAAAACACGGACTAATCAGAAATCTAAGCCATCTTCATCAAAAACTAAGAAACAGATTATCTGTTACGACTGTCGGGAGCCAGGCCATAAGAGTCCAGACTGTCCCCATAAGAAGGACAAGAAAAAGAAATCTGAGAATCATAGAAACTCTTTAAGTGCGTTGAATGTCATTGGTGACGTGGAGAGTACTAAATGGTACATAGATTCTGGGGCGTCGGCCCATATGACTTCAAGACGAGAATGGATGGAGAACGTGAAAGGATATCCCACCGGCAAAGTGACAATTGCTAATGGAGAGGTGTTATCCAGTGAAGGCGTTGGCGATATTTCTATTACGATGTGTGATGAGGTTACGAAGATTAGTGACGTTGTTCATGTACCTAATTTGAACGCTAATCTTATTTCAGTAAAGAAAGCAGTTGATAACGGTTTTTGTGTGGTTTTTGATAAATCTGGTTGTAACTTTTATAACTCTAGTGTTTTTTCTTGTACAGGTATTTCTTTGCTACATGGTTCGATCTGTGGTGGGCTGTATTCTTTAGATTGTACAGTCAATGTACCACGTCAATTATCTGCTTTTGATGTGCACTCTGACGTGTCCAGGTATCAACTCTGGCATAAACGTTTAGGTCACCTATGCCGCATTGGGATGGATCGCTTAAAAAAGGACCAGGTAGTAGGCATAGATTATTCAACAGTTGACAAGGAACCATGTGTGGCCTGTGTAGAAGGAAAACTGAGTCGGAAGCCTTTCAAAAGGATTCCGTATAAAAGGGCAACTTCAGTTTTAGAACTTGTCCATTCTGACGTTTGTACATTATCAGAGACGTCTTTTCAAGGAAGTAAGTATGTCTTATTTTTCATAGATGACTTTACTCGTATGATCTTTGCATTCTTTATTTCTTCAAAAGCTGAAGTAAAGGATAAATTTCGTATTTTCAAATCCCTAGTGGAGCGTGAAAAGGGATTAAAAATAAAAGTGTTGAGGAGCGACAACGGGACAGAATATGTCAATACTGACCTTACAAATTACTTACAGATGGAAGGAATTCAGCATCAGACGACAGTGCCCTATAGTCCGCAGCAAAACTCCATCGCTGAAAGGATCAACAGAACGATCATAGAGAAGGCTAGGTCTATGCTCTCTGGCAGTTCTCTTTCTCCAGCATATTGGCAAGATGCGACGGAAACTGCAGTCTATCTTAAGAATAGGACTCCTCACCGTGCTCTCGAAGGTAAGACTTCTTTTGAGCTGTGGTATGGTAAACAGCCGAACCTATCACACTTAAGAGTTTTTGGATGTCGAGCTCTGATTCATGTCCCCGATTGTAATCGGAAGAAGTTGGACGTGAAGGCAACCGAGCATATTTTTGTTGGCTATTCTGACGATCCCAATAGTTATTATTTCCGAGATGCAAAATATCCTAGACGACTTGTCAAAAGTAGGGACGTGGTTTTCTTTGAAGACACTTTCCGGGATTTAGAGGAAAAAGGAAAGGGTGTCAAATACCAGTTAGCGCCTGGTGCGCTCAAACCGGCACGTGTACCCTTATTCCTTAGTCCTCAATCACGGGTGGATGTGCCACAACCGGCACGTTTACCTTTATGTTCACAGATCGACTCTACAACAAATAGTAGAGAGGATCCGATATCTGGACCAAGTATTGTTGCCGACTTTGAGCCGAGTCAACTTGGGTTTGCCCCGTCACCAGAACAATTAGAAGAAAGTGATTCTGATGTTGAGGTTGCAGAACCACGCTATAATCTGAGACCTAGAAAAATCCACAATACTGCCGCCAACTGTGTTTGTATGCAGACTATATCCTCTCAAATGGATGAACCGACTACTTATCAACAAGCGGTGAATGCAGTAGATAGAGATAATTGGTATCATGCTATGAGAGATGAATACCAGGCTTTGCTGGAAAAGAAAACGTGGATTCTGGTGAATAGGCCAGATAAGAAGGTTATACCATGCAAATGGGTTTACAAATTAAAAAAGAATGCCCATGGCGATATAATCAAATATAAAGCTAGACTTGTCGCGAAAGGCTATAATCAAGTTCATGGTGTCGATTACTATGAAACCTTCGCTCCGGTAATTCGGAATTCCTCCTTACGCGTTTTGATTGCTTTAGCAGCAGAAATGGGCCTGAAGATGCGACACTTAGACGTCGACACCGCCTTTTTAAATGGCGATCTTCAAGAAGAAGTCTACATGGACCAGCCTCCGGGTTTTAAGAGCAAAGGTGACGATGATAAAGTGTGTCTGTTGCAAAAGTCCCTGTATGGCTTAAAACAGGCTCCTCGCGCGTGGAATATTAAGCTCAATGAAGTGTTGAGTAAAATAGGTTTTATTAGATTACCTACCGAACCATGCGTATATAAAAAACTCCTTGGTTCAGAATTAATCCTGTTAGCAGTCTATGTGGATGACATCATTGTTTATTACCAGAATGAAAAGTCATTCGACGCTGTCAAGAGTGACTTACTAAAATATTTTACATTAAAAGATTTAGGTCCACTGAAATATTATCTGGGATTAAATATCTCAACGGAAAATGGTGAAATACGAGTCAATCAAAAGTCATATATTGAATTCCTACTAGAAAAATTCAATTTAGGGCAGGCAAAAGAGTACGACACTCCCTTGGCGAATAGCAAAATAGGTGCTCTTCAGGATTCGGATTGTAAGAATAATCATTATGCCTATCTGAATTTAATAGGTTGTCTAATGTACCTTGCTGTCAATACTCGACCTGATATTGCTTTTGCTGTTAGCTACCTTAGTCAGTATAACAACAAATATAACAGCACGCATTGGGTGGCAGCGAAACGAGTACTTCAGTACCTAAAAGGCACTATAGATCATTCTATTATTTATAAGAAGACAGGAGAACTTCTCGTAGGTTATACGGACGCGGATTTTGCGAACTGTGTGCATGATCGTCGTTCCTACACAGGTTATTGCTTCAAACTGGCAAATGGACCTGTCTCGTGGGCATCGAAGAAGCAGCCTACAGTGGCGCTGTCTTCTACCGAAGCCGAGTACATGGCGTTGACTGATGCTGCGAAAGAGGCTATTTACTTACGTCGTTTGATATCCGAGGTATGTGATATTAAATATCCTACTATAACCATTTGCAGTGACAGTCAGAGTGCGCAGAACTTAGCTCATAATCCTATACACCACGGCAGATCGAAACATATTGATGTTAGGTACCATTTTATTCGCGAAAAGGTATCTGAAAATGTGATTGTGCTTCAATACACTAAGTCCAGTGACCTGTTAGCTGACGTGTTGACAAAATGTCTTGGGAAAGTTGCACATCAAAGGTGTATCAATAGTATAGGTTTAGTTAAGGCGTAGTTACTTTATGTTACAATGTTTTTCTTTATGTTACAGTGTTTGTTTGTTATATTACTAAGGCTTCTGAATATGGTCATTACGGGTGGATGTTGTAAGATGTGATACTGGCCATATTAGAACTATTTTATTTTGAATTTTTAGTATAGAACATCTGCTTTTACTGTGACAATTACTTCCAAATATACATTTATCATGTAAACATCTAGTGTTCTTACTTTATATTTTCCCACACGTAGGCGCAAGGTCTGGTGAGTAGGGCGGATGACGGAGAGCTTCCAACCCCAGTTCTTGCAACTTGGAGACCGTCTGCTGTGCAGTATGAGGTCACGCGTTGTCGTGCAGGAGCAGCGGAGAGGAGTGATTGACCAATGCTGGTTGGAGATGTGCCAGCTTCTCCATCATTGTGTTCAGTTCTTCACAGTACACATCTGCAGTAATGCTCATCCCGTTTGGTAAGAAGCTGTGATGAATCACACCGGCGCTAGACCACCAAACAGTGACCATCACTTTTCTAGGGGTAAGTTTTCGTTTAGGGCATTGTTTAGGTGCTGAACCAGGATCCAACCAAGTTGCTGAGTGCTTGCGGTTATCAAACAGAGTCCATTTTTCATCGCAGGTAACAATGCAGTTCAAAATTCCTTCATTTGTATGTCTGTTGAGCAGTGCAAGGCACGTCTCGACGCGTACTTCCCGCTAGCGATCATTGAGTTTGTGGGGCACCCATCTGTCACGCTTTTTTACCTTGCCAGTTTGACGCAAATGGACCAATATTGTTTTGACGCCAACGTCAAAAGCTGCTGCTAATTCAGCCGTAGATTGTGTATCATCAGCTTCCATAATCGCCTTTAATTCGTCATTGTCGACCAAAGTCTTCGGACGACCGCGAGGTTCATTTTTCAGGTCGAAATTCCCAGAACGGAAGCGAGCAAACCAATAACAGGTGGTGCGTTGGTTTGTAGTGTTAGCTCCGTAAACGTCGTTGATGTTGCGCGCCGCTTGTGCCGCGTTGCTGCCCACGACGGTACTCATATTCCATAATTACTCGAATTTTTAACGTATCCATGATGACGAAAAAGATTGAAATGCGATGAAAATGTAACACTAATCAATAAACAAATGACTACTTTTGGAAAAAGAATTCCATGTTTTTAAAATAAAATTATTTTGAAATTAGAATTCTTAGCCAAACAAAAATTATTTTGATTTGAAATGGCCAGTACTGCAGAACGGCAATTTCATAGGTAGAGACCTATTATTTATTTATTTATTTTATTTATTTATTTGAATGACATGAAATTTCTTGATTTATAAACCGTGTTAACTGCCGCGACGCAGACACAATTGAAAATCTATTGTTTTCCGGTCACCGGTGACCGGCGTGGCGCTCAAAGGCTTAACACAGGGGCAGCTAACACTGATTCAGGAGACAACTATAGTTTGAAAATTGAGCAGCGGGTATTAGCTCGAACAGTTCTTCAGAACATTCCCCATGACATATACGATAGAGAATGCAGAGGGACGCGACGTCTCTTCGCAACGCCAGGGGATCCAGTCATAATAATAAATATCAATTTAAAAAGTCATGTCATAAAGTCATAAGGCAGCAATTGGCGTGCACAAAATCGAATTATTTTCCAACTAACTTCCAGAATTCAATTTGTAAAAAATTCGCAACACGAATCGTTGGTAATTGGTTCATGCTGTATCTACATTAGTACGAACCGAGTGGTTTATATAAGTTGCAAATGTAATTTGTCTTTTGCCATTTCGGTTGCAGTTTCAGTTTATATAGTCAAATAGAATGAGGTCAAGTACCAACCCGTTGTGCATAAAAGAAAAAGAAAAGAAAAAAGAATGAAACCAACCCGTCTCTTCCGCGGTTGTCGTAAAAGGCGACTAAGGGACTTTCCACCAAAAACATCTATAGTTTTGATTGTTTCAACGGCGATGGGCTCACCCCGTCACGTGTGATTTCTGTATATTTCATAAGGTGAACCGTGGATATTGTTTCAATCATTAAAGTTTAAATGTTAGGAACAACCAAACACACTGTATGGGATATCTCTGACCACCCCATTTGGGATAAAGGTCTAAAAAAGGATAAAAATTCATCGCACTTCGAAATAGTACTTGGAAATATGTTGCCACTGCATATTTCGAAGTACTATTACAACATATATACATTTAGCTTATACACAGTTAATATATCAACAACAATAACATAATATTGTAACACTAACTTACTAAGTTTAATTTAAACTTACTTCTAAATATCGTATCGAAATGTTTGGTAGGTATAAGTAGTTCGGCTGACAATACTATAATTAGCTATCTTGGAGCTGATCTGATGATGGAGCCAGGAGATGGATAATAATAATAATAATAATAATAAATAAATATTTTATACACTTACACCAATCATCTAGTCCCAAACTAAGCAAAGCTTGTGCTATGGATACTAGATAACGGATAAATACATCCATGACTCGTTCGTATTCATCACACAAACATTTACCCCTCGCGGGATTCGAACCCGCAACCGTTGGTTTCGCTGACAGGGTCACTGTCCACTACACCAACCGGTCGTCAAATGGTGGAAATGTAGCGTGTTTTTCTTAGTTTTTTAAACTACATTATTATTACAAACCAATCCAAATATCACCTAAACCTACCTGGGGGCCTACAACGATCATTTTAAAAACCATCATGTTTCAGGAACGTTTTGTTTCAATGTTAAAGTAATATTACTCAAATTCGTACCGCGATCATCTAGCGATAATACAAAACAATATTGTTTTACTCCTGCTTAGAGACGGGAAAGAACGAATGATTTGTCTATTCCTTGCCGTCGGAAGAACGAGACAACGTTATACCTTTGTATAGCGTTATCACTTTCACGCCTCGAATAATAATAGCGTTCCGGTATACGCAATTATTTAAATATTGTGCATGATTTTTGTCGTTTATGTTCATATTTTTATTGTTGAAATGCATAATTAGAAATAAAAGTTTTTTATATTTATGCATATATAAATTTAAATATACATTTTCATTGAAGTAATGCAAGAAAGCGTAAATTAAATGTGAAGTAACGCTGCCGCCCGCCGCCGGTGTCGTTCCGTAAAATGAAACATTGTGTCAAAGTAATAAGCGCGGCATTTTCTTAATTTCATAATCTTGGTATAAAATTATTATTTGTTTGAAATTATTTTTTTACTGGTTTTATAGAATTTATATTATGGCGACTAGAGAGTAAGTATATACAAACTAATGTTTTAGTGATTTTTGTGCATTTATAGAATAAGCAAGCATTCTAGACAAAGAACTTTTGGTTTGTTTTTTCTCTGTTCTCACGAATGTTGTACAAGTGGTTTCTCGTTTTTTACAGCGTCAGAGCCCGTAGAGTTACGGGTCAACAATTAGACTTGCTTTGGGAGTTTTTAAACTCTAATAGAGATATTGCCGTAGCATTTAATAGGTCACTGCAAGCCAAAGAACATGCAAAGAGGAAATGGCAGGAAATTACGAACATTTTGAATTCCCAAGGCGAGGGAGCTCATAAAGATTGGAAAAACTGGTCTAAGGTATGGATTCCAAATTTGTTGTATTTTTTCGAGCATATTTCATGTCTGTAATATATTCCAATAATTATTCTCAGTACTGGGTGGATTACAAGGCAAAATTAAAAAAAAAAGTGGCCGCTTTGCGCTGTTCTCACAGAGGAACTGGAGGAGGACCTTCCACCGAACCACCTTTGACCGACATCGAAAAAAAATCCCTACTTATCCTTGGGGATGATTATGGTCAAGGGTTACCAGGTGTCCAGGTGGAACCATCTGAAGAAGTAAGCATAATATTATTTTCCTTCACCTACACTTTCAGCATAAAGGCTTTTTTGCTAATAGACTTACTGCAATTATTAGATTATTAGCGAGTTGTGTAAATTTAAATAGACTGTATGCTCATTTGTTACATGAGTGATACTGGAATGAAAAGTGAAAGAAATTAGACATATTTCAATACAGTATAATTTTTAAAAGCATTGACATTTACATAAAAATGTTTTACTTAAAATTTAATAACCCTGCCTCTTCTTTGGTGGTGGTTTCAGTTTGGGATTTCAAATAAATCATTTATGCTTAGTGTCTTTCAGCCACCGTAGATTCAGTGTAATTTGGAGTCAAGATAACTAGATACAAAGATTGACATGGTCTAAATTCTTTAGATTACTATGAACTTATTAAAAATATTATTTTTATTGTTAGCAGCCATCTGGAAGTAACGCTGACGTCATAGAGGACTCGCGTTACATTCAATTAAATAACTCAACCCCAGTAACACCAGTACAACTTCAGGATATCGTGATCCCAATCCAAGACGAAATTCAACTTGCTGACGCAGAAGTCACAATAGCCCAATTTGCACACCAAACTCCCATTCAATCGCCTCAACCCACTACTGCTGCGGCGGCGGCGCCTGCGGCTGCAGTGGAGCGCTCGCCGCGTCGCCGTCGGCGCAGGCGTGAGCCACCGATGTCCCGGGAAGCCGCCAGACGTGCCTTAGTCCAGTCGTCTCTAGAGAAAGCCGATGCAGCAAGCAGAAGTGCACGAGCTTTAGAGATGATTGGACAGAACATGACAGAAACTAACAACATTTTACAAAGAATAGAAAGGTTAGCAATTATTTTAAATTTAATTATGTCATCTTCTTCAAAGAGACCCATGCTCAATAGTGAAACCTAGTGGGTTGTTAATTCATAGTTTTTTATCACATGAAGAATTAAAATTATAGTCACATACAAAAGTAGCACAATTACTTTCCTAGCTTTAAACAAAACAAACAAAAAATAAACTATCGTTATTATTAGATCATATCATTTGATAGTTTTAAGCACTCGTGGCGCAGTTGCATTCGTTATTCGTTTTCGATTAGCGAAGTTAAGCAACGTCTGGCCAGGTCAGCCTATGGATGGGTGACCACTAGTGGTATTTTCTTACGAGTGCTTCCGTGTTTCAGAGGGCACGATAAATAGTCGGTCCCGGTTGTTTTCAATTGAAGACGGTCGTTAAGCCAAGTCGGTGGCCTAGAGAGGCAGCTTGAAAACACTGACAGTCAGGTGGCCACTAGTCTGACACCAATCCACCAATCCGCAGTAGGCCCGCGTGGTGGATTATGCCCCATACTCTCTCCTAGCGAGAGGAGGCTGTGCCCCAGCAGTGGGGACGCATAAGGCTGTTGATGATGATTATTTAATAGTAAAAATACTACTACAATATATCTTTACCTTAAATAAAACATAACAATCTGTTTGAAACGGTATTTTTTGTGCTTTTTTCTATTTATGTCAAAAACTAAGTGGCTTAGAAAAAAAGTTAACTCATTTTTAAGATATGCAAATAAAGCCCTTTCGTTGGCCCGATAGCTTTATTTTAAAATTTTCACCCCCCATTTCGACCCCCTTTCCGAAAAAATTACTATATGTTTTTAATCATTTTAATTTTTAATAGCTTTGGACAAATATTATTTAATACTATTCCAAATTTCAAGTCGATAGCGTTGGTAGTTGCTGAGATATGAATTTGTGACAGACAGACAGACAGAGTCGCACCATAAGGGTTCCGTTTTTTACCATTTTGGTACGGAACCCTAAAAATAATCTAAACGATATTTTCGAATCATTATGACTAATCTAAGGTTTTCATTATAAAAAAAATTAACACACATTAATAATACAAATATTTTATTTACAGAATTATAAATGCCGCCTTTGCCAGAGCTGCTGAATAAGTGACCTTCGTGTGGTCAAGCCCTGCTGCAGTGCGGCGTTGGTGCTGCTGTGTGCTTGCTCTTCAGGCCCATAAGTAGGCTGCATTAGAGCTTCTTGACTAATCTCTTCGACACTTAATTGTTGCACAGGAACGTTGGCTCTATTGCAAATGTTGTGTAATATAACACAAGCATTTACAATAGAACCAGCAACTTCTGGTGAGTAATGGAGAACTCTGTGCACCAATAAGCATCGAAAACGTGCTTTAAGCAGTCCTATAGTGCGCTCAATAATATTCCTAGCTCTCACATGTAAATTGGTGTAATGGGCCTCTGGTGAATCTGGTGCAGCATCTAATATAGGAGTCATCATGGTTCTTCTAAGAGGATACCCCGAGTCACCTGTAAAACACATGAGACATTTTAAATAGTAATTTTCAAATTGTTCATTAATATTGTATAATATTAGTTTAATTTTCGTTATTATAAACATTATATATATTTTTGTGTAATTTCTTCTCCTTTCTCTTTTAACAAATGTTGTCAGAAGTATAAAACAACCTACCAAGAAACCAAACGCTCTGTGTATTGCTGAGATTTTCTAGCCGAGTCCTTAGTGGATGTTGAGACCATATAAAAGAGTCATGAGTTGCACCACCATAGCTAGCATCTACACTTAAAATCTGCATGTTCGCATCACAAACCTGGAAAACAATTAGGCAAATCCAAATTGTGTAAGTAGATTGATATGTAGATAAAATTCTTTGTTGCACACAAACATAAATACATGAAAAAGAAATAACTGTAACTACAAAGGGTACAAAAGGCCTTATTGCTAAAGTAGCAATTTCTTCCAGGCAACTTTTAGGCATAAGGACATAATGATGGAAAAAAACAGAAAAGTCCGATTTACGAGTATTATTAATTTTAGACGTGCAAGCCTAATTTTGAGCAAAAAAAATTCCAACATTATACTTTTACTTTCAACTTATGAATGCTCACATAAACGGAAGATTTACTATAACTTTTATAAATTATTAGTTATATTAGTTGTTTGAAATAAGTAGGAGTATCACTAATTTGTATGAATTCGATTGATATAAGTAAAATTTTTAATTTGAAATAATAACAATGAAAGTTGAAATAATAATAATTTTATTTGAAACAATAATAATGTAATTTGAAATAATAATAATTTAATGTGAAAATAATAATAATAATAAAAATAAGCAAAAGTAATTGTGCATGCCAATATGTAAAATATGTAACTCTGCCAGAAATAAAGGTTTTATCTTTATCTTATTAACATTAATGTTACTCGTATATTCGATTTTTCAAATTGTTTGTAATTTCACATTGTTGGATTACATATGATTAATATTGTTTTGTATTTTACTTACCAGTTGAACATTCAACGAATGGTAATGCTTGCGACAATAATAACGTTCCTCGTGTATGTTAGGACGTATTATAGCCACATGAGTGCAATCGACACATCCTAGGACCCCAGGTATTTTAAATTTATTATAGAATCTGAAACAAACAAGTTATATTATTGCAAAATTTGTTAAAATTCTTCTGTAATTCAAGACATCTTATAATGTAAATACACAGAGAATAAAAAAGGTTGCTTACTCTGTTTTTATTCTATTCCTTTCATGGTCATTTACAGGGAAATGTATATATTTTTGCCTCATCTGCAGTGAGTTGAGGCAAGCAGTCACTTGTGAAATGACCGACGATACAGACTGTTGAGACATAAAATGACCTTCCACGTTTCCTGTAGGACGTTGATAGGAACCAGTCGCATAAAATGAAAGTGCGGTTAATATCTAAAAAAAATTATGATATCAGTCAGTGTAAGGTAAATGAGAAAGTAATGATATTATAAAACACCTACCTTTGTCTCTACAGATAAATCGGTGGGTTTTCTAGGACTTTTAAATAATGGCCTCAATTCCTCACACAAGTTGCTAGCGAGTTCCTTTGTCAGTCTGTATCGTCGAACAAATTCAGCTTCGTCAATATCGAAGGGATTACATTCTTCACGTAATCGCCTTCGACGTTGCATCTTCTCCGACAAATCCTCCGCGGCATCGTCTTCCAGAAACTCGAATAAATCGTAATCATTGGCCATCTAAAACCACATCACATTTAATGTATTTCTTATCGGTTTACGCAATGAAAACAATGTATTTATAAAGAGTTATTGTGAAAAACACGTCCACTTACTTTTTTAAGCGAAAATAACGGTTTATTATCCTTATACCACTAAAACAATAATAAAACCATCACAAGAGACTAACTTTTTTAAGATTGTTAAATTTGACATTTGAGCAATATTACTAGCTGTCAAACGACCGTTAAACAACGATGATGGTACGAATTGAACGAATGATTCAGCGGTGACGTCACAAAACTGCTTAACAAAACAATATTATAATAAGCTTGTTTTAAGGCCCGCTGGGGGCCTACAATCACCTCTTATAGCAATATTACAGTAATATTACTTTGGAAATTCGTACCCCGACCGCCTTAAAACAAGCTTATTATAATATTGTTTTGTTAAGCAGTTTTGTGACGTCACCGCTGAATCATTCGCTCAATTCGTACCATCATCGTTGTTTAACGGTCGTTTGACAGCAAGTAATATTGCTCAAACGTCAAATTTTACAATCTTAAAAAAGTTAGTCTCTTGTGATGGTTTTATTATTGTTTTAGTGGTATAAGGATAATAAACCGTTATTTTCGCTTAAAAAAGTAAGTGGATGTGTTTTTCACAATAACTCTTTATAAATACATTGTGTTCATTGCGTAAACCGATAAGAAATACATTAAATGTGATGTGGTTTTAGATGGCCAATGATTACGAATTATTCGAGTTTCTGGAAGACGATGCCGCAGAGGATTTGTCGGAGAAGATGCAACGTCGAAGGCGATTACGTGAAGAATGTAATCCCTTCGATATTGACGAAGCTGAATTTGTTCGACGAGTTCTTTGTCTAGGATGCTTGCTTATTCTATAAATGCACAAAAATCACTAAAACATTAGTTTGTATATACTTACTCACCAGTCGCCATAATATAAACTCTATAAAACCAGTAAAAAAATAATTTCAAACAAATAAAAATTTTATAGGTACCAAGATTATGAAATTAAGAAAGCGCCGCGCTTATTACTTTGACACAATGTTTCATTTTACGGAACGACACCGGCGGCGGGCGGTAGCGTTACTTCACATTTAACTTACGCTTTCTTGCATTACTTCAATGAAAATGTATATTTAAATTTATATATGCATAAATATAAAAAACTTTTATTTCTAATTATGCATTTCAACAATAAAAATATGAACATAAACGACAAAAATCATGCACAATATTTAAATAATTGCGTATACCGGAACGCTATTATTATTCGAGGTGTGAAAGTGATAACGCTATACAAAGGTATATCGTTGTCTCGTTCTTCTGACGGCAAGGAATAGACAAATCATTCGTTCTTTCCCGTCTCTAAGCAGGAGTAAAACAATATTGTTTTGTATTATCGCTAGATGATCGCGGTACGAATTTGAGTAATATTACTTTAACATTGAAACAAAACGTTCCTGAAACATGATGGTTTTTAAAATGATCGTTGTAGGCCCCCTGGTTCTCAAAACCCGTAACACCTATGCCAGTTAATTTACGTAACTGGCTTCAAGTAACAAATTGAACACGATAGTTTTAAATAAAAATCACTATTTTCACTAAACTAGCGGTGTAGATAAACAGTACAGATTCGATTAGCTAGGAAATAAGCTCCACCTGGCTAGCACCCCCGCGGGGGGAGGGGGATGGGGGTTCAATTTATTTTAGCAGTAGTGCCGGCAAGGCTCGCGTGCAAATCAATCAGGCGAGTAGCGGGGCATGCCGGCCTGTCGATGGGGTAGGACAGGAAGGGATGCAGTTGGGTCATTAGCCTTGTGGCCTGATGACCTAAATTAAGTTACTAAAGGCCCTCAGAATATTATCTGACTGATTTTGTTAAAAAAAAAAACGTAAAAAAGACAATGTGACGTCATATCCAAATCGTTTTATTGGTAGCAGTTTGTGACTGGCAATTTACGATTCTATAATATGAAGTTACCACCCATTTTGTTTTTCTCAAAGATATTACAAATGTGCTCGTCTTAATTCTCTACAAAAAACGGTGCTACATAATTATTTACTTGTTATGCTCTGGTTATATAAAAAAAATATACCAAGAAAAATTCAGTTGGGCTGGGCAGTATTCAGGAAAAGTTTCAGAGGGTCTGATCTGGCTTCTTCATCTTATCCACAAGTTCAAACGCTCAGCGAGCAATGGAGTAGACTATGTTTGAAGTCTCGTCAACTAAATCTAAGACCAAGGTTACCGAGATAGCTAATAGAAATGGTATGCTGAAATTCCGGAACCGGTGATATTGGTGGGTTGGGACTCACTAGATCCGCTCTTTAGAGAATCACAGCCCAAGAACTACTTACTTAAAATATCTTAAACATTTCTTTTCAGAGCTACTGAAAAGAGTACCAATAGCCGTGTTGAGACCATCTTTCTCTTCCCATCGTAAAAAGCATCACAGCATAGACCAGTGATGGGCAAATAGTCATCGTCGTCTAGAGCTCCCAGAAAAGTATGCGATCCCGCCTGTCCAGAGCGTGGCAATTATGGCAAATCTTCCGATGGAAACCGAAATAAATCGCTACGTGGGAGAGGCTTATGTCCATTGGTGAACTTTAGAAAAAAGAAAGAAAGAAACTGTTTATTCGCCACTTCGACACATATACAACAATTGTTAGGCAAATAAAATAACAGAACACTCAGATAAGAGTCACAGCAGCGAAAGGGAAACGACTCAGCTATATGCTGATCTTATAAGAGCTCAGCGCTGGTTTACTGTCGCACCAGACCAGCTTACTACAATTACATTTAATTATAGCAGCATCACCTGATTGGCTGAACGATATTAATAATAATAATAATAATTCATACATCATGCTTCTTGCAACGCATCAAAACTCATAGCGCGGCTTGTCATCGTTTGTCCTTTGGATTGAGATATAACATAGGTCACAAGACAGATATTGTACCTTAAATTCTGCCTTTGTCAATATCGAAATCAAGTTTTGCAATATCTCCGAGGTCAGGCAGTAAACATATTTGCACACCGTACCGAGCCCGTAAGGGGCCTACAATCGCGCCCGCCCGTCGTGACAAGGATGTATAGCTGCTCGTATGAAGTGGTTACTGTGACCGCAGCCTATAGGCGCTGTAATTGTAGGCCGATGTTAGAGCAATTTGGCAGGAGAAGCAAATAATGGCTTAGTGGTGAATATATTACCTAACATGCGAAGAAATTTGGGTGTATACAAACAACGCTGGATCCAGAGGGGCGGGGTCATGACCCCTCGCCCTATCCTTGTGATAGATATCACACTCAATACATACTAGCCTACACCTTCCTCGAAGGCCGGCAACGCATTCCTCTTTATTGCTGTACTGTTTTTATGATTAGTGCACAATAAACTATAAATAAATAAATAAATAAACGCATCTGTGACCCTTTTGGTGTTGCGGGTGTCCACGGGCGGCGGTGATTGCTTTCCATCAGGTGACCCGCATGCTCGTTTGCCGCCCTCTCGTATAAAATTCTCAATGCGTGTTATAAGCCTGTTTAAGGTTTTTATGGTAAGTGTGTGGTTTCGCTACGTAAAAAGAATAGAACCGACCCGTCTTTTTCCGTGGGTGTCGCAAAAGGCGACTAAAGGACTTACTAACAAAAGACATCTATAGAGTAGCACGTTTTAACGGCGATGGGCTCACGTGTTACGTTTTTTGTTTTTTTTTTTATGCACGAGGCAGGAACTTCAGGTTCTTTCAGGATAGTCCAGGTCACACGCAGGGTCACAATGATGGCTCTCGATGCGGTAATTCGATGTTTGAACACCCTATCTAAGCTACTACTTTTGAACTATCCTACCGACTGCGCCAATTACGAAGGCCACTGCCGGAGGACCCAAAAAAAAACAAAATTACTTTAACTAATTTAATTAAAAAGTAGAAATTACAACTGAATAACTATACTAAAATTGTGTCTAACGCAAATCGATGCTAGATTTACAATGATAATAAAATGATACGGGTCGGTCGGGCATCGGGTGTCGTCAGGCGGCCGCGTTCCGCTGACTCCGCAAGTAGGCTCGTGTATATTGTGTACTGGGTCGGTGCATTGCCAGCTCTTTACCTAATGCTAGGTATTATAACACGGGTTCGTACTTGACCTCAATCACACCTGATGTTAAGTGAAGATGAGGTCGAAGGTGGAAGCGTACCCCAACACATTTGGGGGGACTGGCTATTTTATCTCTGACAACCGGAACACAACAATGCTATTAACATTGCTGTTTGGCGGCAGAATTGGATAAGATGGTGGTAGCTAGCCAGGCGGATAATTAAAATGCCCTACAACCAACTAAACCGAGTACTTAAACATGTACCCCGCTGGGGATCGAACCCGCGACGTCCGAATCGTAAACCCATTGTTGCTTACATTGAGCCACGGAGGCGGTTGAAATCCATTTGACGCAAAATCAGTTTTAAATCATACAATGCTGGATCAATTAATGGATTATATCAATGGGTCCGTGGTGAAGAAAGGCCATTGTTACTGATAATAACGATTTTTACAGCGAGAACTTCGATCTAGCGAACTATTGTCTAACTTCAATGGTAATAAGCTTCATTGCATCTCCTTCGCTATTTGTGGAATTTGAGCAAATTCTACTATTGTTCGAGTTTGACAATTTTGTTATCGTTGCAACTGAATCGAGTTAAGTTTCACCGATAATATCAATACTCAAATTCTGTATCAATGTAAAAATAATGTATTGGCTTTTTGTACAATAAAGCGTTTACAAGCAAACAAACTAAACCATAACCAAAACGTTATGTTAAGCATACTTCGTTGCTGGTTCGAATTCAGCGAGGGGTAAATTGTGTGATGTATATGAACATTTTTATTCCCGATTCATGGATGGAATAAATGTTTATAAATGTATATCCGTTATCTAGTATCCATAGTACAAGCTTTGCTTAGTTTTGCTAGATGATTGGTTGGAAGTGTCCGAAATATTTATTTGAGTGGAAATTAGCGTAGTAAATTTTTAAACCCTGATGAAAACGTAAAGTGTATTAACAAATTATCTAGTGAATTGAATCAACCTTACTGTAAATGTCGCGGATATAGGTATAAATACTAATTGTTTTTGTTTTACAGAAACGAGCCGTTCGTGCAATTAATCAATTGAGACCTGCAGTGCCACTTGGAGATAACTTTAAAGAGTGCAATATTCTAACCTTTTCATCACAGTACAAACCGAGTACTTAAACATGTACCCCGGTGGAGATCGAACCCGCGACCTCCGTATCGTAAACCCAACGGAGGCGGTTAGGTATTGTTCAATAAGAAAAGATTAATTGTCAAAAAAATATTCAACATAATACATACCTACTTAATATAAAACTAGGTTGAATGAGAATGCGACTACCTAGTACAAACTATTATTTTTTAAGACTGACTAGATACGCGTTTGACCACAATCTTACCTGATGGAATATGACGAAGTGGTCACTCGACCATCTTCAAAATCTCAGTATACGTAAAAAAAATATAGCATCATTTAGGAAAAATAGTGATTAACATGATGTCAATACAAGAAATAAAGATAAACTTGCAGTTCATATAAGCAGATTCCGCAAAATCAGTAATTCATTCAGGGCTATGCATACGTTTTTTCAATAAGCTTCCCGTAGATATAAAAGATCTTCCTTTCAGTAAATTTAAAGATTCTACAAAACAGAAACTTATTAACAAGCTTTTTATAACATATCCAACTATTTACTTTAGTTGATAATCATCCATGGACGTTCTTAACCAACTCGTTGACGTACCAGGCTATTTCACAATCTAATAGAGAAATAAATTATAAGTTTTATAATATAAAAACCTGTTTTAAAAGAGCAACCCTTCGAGTTTCTTGATTGTTCTTCTCAGGGGAAAGTTGCTTTCTGAACAAGCAGTAGCTTAAAAAATGTAAAATCTGACTATTTTAAGTGTAGCCTGTGTACCGTATGATGAATGGCGATGACCACGATGGCTAGACGACCTGTTCGGTGTAGTGGTTAGCAACTCTGACCACTACACCAAAAGGTTGCGGGTTCGAATCCCGCTGGGGCATACGTTTGTGTGATGAATACAAACATGTGTTCCCGAGTTATGGATGTTTTCATTTATAATAAGTATTTATTTACAAAAAAAAATATGTACCTATCCACAACACTAGCCTATAGTTGCTTACTGTGAAACTAGATGGCGCTGTGTGTACGTGTAAGGATATTTATATTTATTTATTTTTATTTAATGAAATGAATGAAGTTTTATTTGACATTGATTATTTTAAAATGAAATTAAAATTCAAAAACGTTGCTATGAAATTTATAACTTCTTCTAACTTGCATTGCAAAAATCTATACTATTTATTATTATTATAAAATATATACTTATTCCTACTCCATCGAGCATATTCACTCTTCCTTTTACTGATCTAAGTATTCCCCGTATCCTTCACCTCATTCCATAAAGATATCAGATTTCTTTTCGCCGAGATCCGCCTGATTTATCCGTGTATTATGCATTACGGCCGCGCGGGGGCCGCAGTTTCGACGGCAGTTGGGCGAAGCGAATGCAACATACGAGAGCGGGCAAATAGCCCTCGTTTGGCAACCGCGACGCAGGCGGGCGGAGACGGGTGGGGTCCCGGGGACGAGCGGCAGCGGGAGGGAGATAATGTTAGATTGTTGTTGAGCAAAAGTGATTTATAATTGTATCTAGTGTAGTGTCGACTCTAAAGACACGATTGATGTTATAAATCACTTCATGAGAAGTTGATAATCTATTTTTTTCAAGTACAACGAAGAAGCCACCTCCGTGGCTCAATGTAAACAACAATGGGTTTACGATTCGGAGGTCGCGGGTACGATCCCCAGCGGGGTACATGTTTAAATACTCGGTTTGGTTGGTGGTAGGGCATTGTAAATGTCCGTCTGGCTAGCTACAACCATCTTATCTAAATCTGCCGCCAAACAGCAATGGTTGTGTCAGAGATAAGTCACCCAAATGTGATAGGGTTTCCGGGCCAGTACGCTTCCACCTTCGAACTCTTCTTCACTTAACATCATGTGTGATTGAGGTACCAAACCGTTGTGCATAAAAAAAAGAAAAGCAATTTCGTAATATAAATTTTGTCTGAAAACAACTTTCGCTATATACCGTTACTGTGTTACTGGACGCATTCCGGCTCTATCATTCATAGATACTAGCCATCAGACCAGCTCTAGCAGCATGCCAGGCGCGATAAACGTTTATGTCGCGCGAGTAAATATTTGTCCTGCTCATTCGCTTGGACGAAATATACAACTATTCCACTTGGACGATATATGTCACACCAACGTCGAGCGTGACAAACGATGTCAGCTACGGGGCCTGCTCAAAAATTTCAGATTGATTGAACAACAAAATTTTTATAACCGCCTCCGTGGCTCAATGTAAACAACATTGGGTTTACGATTCAGAGGTCGCGGGTTCGATCCCAGCCGGGTACTTGTTTAAGTACTCGGTTTGGTTGATGGTAGGGCATTTTAAATGTCCGCCTGGCTAGCTACCACCATCTAAATCTGCCGCCAAGCAGCAATGTTAATAGCATTGTTGTGTTCCGCTTGTCAGAGATAAGATAGCCAGTCCCCCAAATGTGTTAGGCTTTCCGGGTCAGTACGCTTCCACCTTCGACCTCATCTTCACTTAACATCAGGTGTGATTGAGGTCAAGTACCAATCCGTAGTGCATAAAAAAAAAAATTGTACTAGGGTCACATATATCCGGTCGACCACGAAAAATAAAAAAATACCGTGTCCAGTAATGGATTTTCATATAAATTAACTGCATTACAGCAGTAAAGTGTCGCTTTCTGATCGCCTCATTGATGAGTTTTGAGAAAAATACAGCGTGTTGAAATAATATTCGTGTGGGTCTCGGTAGTGTTTTGCACAGCATTTTCTTCTCGTGTGTGTGGTGTGAGAAAATACTTAATGAACTTACTTAACTTACGTAATTAAGTTACGTTGCCACATGACCCACGTTCATCGCTTGATAATTCAATAACTGAAATTGAGTACCAAATATTGATTGCTTTTTATTATCTGTTACTTATATTTCACTAAAATACTATAAGACGAATACATCGTGTAACCTGCTGTGGGTTATGCTTAAATCGCTGGCGGCACTATCTGAATGATTAAACAACATTAAATAAAAAATAAGTAATGTTTGCTCAATAGCAGCATTCTCACTGATAAAATTCAATACGCTACCTCTCCTGCCTCGCGCCGAACCCCACCGTGAATAGTGGGCCGCACGGGCCAACTGCACTGCTGATTTCGGCTAAGGAACACCGCAAAGGCGCTATTTACAATAACCCGGCTATTCAGCAGCTATACAGCGGCTATACAACGGTTACTAATTGATCGATCGACCCCCGCCCACCGCTCGAGCAACGAACCCCTTTCTGCTAGTCATGCCGCGTGTTTTGTTATGGAAACTGAGCGACTGCGGGTTAAGTGGGGAACACAAGTTGGTTGGAAAGTAGGTGAATTACTCGTATATCGGTTAAGAAAGGTGAGAATGTAAAGGGGCAGAATGAATTATTTAAGTTGTCGGCCCTCGACTCTGTCCGCTTGTATAATAATCAGTGGTCGGAGTAGGTAGAGCTGTTTGGGGTGAATGACCGCAAACATTGATGTTAACATGGATATGCCTCTGAAATCCCGGGATTTTGAAATTGTCGATCATCAGAATAAAAAAGGATGTAAAGAGTTTTTTTTTAATTACCTACATATACTATTTTTCTTGTAGTTAATATTTAGAAAATGTTTTCTGACTTTCTCTAACAAAGCAGTAAATAACAAAAATAGCTCTACCTACTCCTATAAAAACTACTTAAACAATGGTTTTTTAATTCCGAAATTCCCGGGATTCCGGCAAATATTTGGCATATCCATGTTATGTCCGCATGTCGCAAGTAGCAAAAACAGCTCTACCTACTCCGACCACTGATAATAATACTTAGCTTCTCGTCCAAAATACGAAATTCTTTAATCACTTTGTGTTACTTATGGCATTGAAATGTGGTCTTCATTATAGGCCTCATAAGAAAGCTCAAGGCCACACAACGAGCTATGGATAGGGGGATGCTCGGTGTGTCACTACGAAATCTAACCGGGAATGAGGATCTCCGCAGAAGAACGAATTACCGAGCGATTGGGGAGTCGCTGGATACCCACCGCTTGCAACTGATCCCATGTGGATGGACAAGTTACGCTGCTCTTGCCGGTGGGTTGTCTCCACTTCAGAATCTTAAAAATAACCGATAAAAGTTTATAACAAAATTCCTAAACAAATTAGAGAATTGCCACCAAAACATTGTAAATCAAAGCTACTTAATTGGTTTACTGATAAATGTTTCTATACATTAAAAGAATATCTTGAGTTGACATAAATCTTCATTATTATTTCTTTACGTATATTTCTGACATTGATTTCAAAGTGTACTTTGAATTCAAACTACCTATATGTAAACCGTAAAGTAAAGTGTGCCAAAAAGTTTTCTTTTTTTTTAATGCACAACGGGTTAGCACTTGACCTCAATCACACCTGATGTTAAGTGAAGATGAGGTCGAAGGTGGAAGCGTACTGACCCGTAAACCCCAACATATTTGGGGGACTGGCTATCATATCTCTGACAACCGGAACACAACAATGCAGTTAACATTACTGCTTGGCGGCGGATTTAGATAAGATGGTGGTAACTAGCCAGGCGGACAATTAAAATGCCCTACCACCAACCAAACCGAGTACTTAAACATGTACCCCGCTGGGGATCGAACCCGCGACCTCCGAATCGTAAACCCAATGTTACATCGAGCCACGGAGGCGCGGTTTCTTTCTTTCTTTTTATTGATTTTGACATTCTTTCTAATTCTCTATAATTATGACATTCATTTGAAGATTTGACATTACTTTTGTAATGTTGTCAATTTTTTAACACTCCTCACAATGTATAATTGTTGTATAATTAATGAATAATAGGTAATTATAATTAGATATAATTAAATATTCGTTAAATTTTGCATGCTCAAAAGGCAGAATATAATGGGCCTTATTATTAATATTAAAACACCCTTGTGGCATATATTCTGGCAAAATAAATAATTTGAATTTGAATTTAGGGCCTCAACGGTCATCAGCTCCCCCAGCTATGTGCCCTGGTCCTGCCACTTCAACTTACTAATATGTCGACGACTTTCGGTCTATTACAGATATTCTCATTTCTAATTCGTCTTAGTGAAACGCCGAGCATTGCCCTCTGAGCTCGTTGTGTGACCTTGAGCTTTCTTATGAGGTCCATACTCAAAGATCACATTTCAGTGCCATAGGTAATCAAAGATAATATGGACAGCGAGAATTTAACAGCAGATTTAGAGTTAGTCAAGCAAGACTTAGAGAATTTAAGCATCTGAATCAGGATGGAATGAATTGAGCTTTAAAACAGAGTCGTGTTCCCATTAATGCAATCAATAATCCTGCCACTCCTCCACATCACTGTAACTCCTATAAGCCAGGATCGACAGCGACACGGTGCCTACTGAAGGTAGAGACGGTGCACTACGTGACTCTATTGCTACCTTAGACTCCAGACTAATTCAAGAAAGAAATATGGTGTGTAAGGAAAAGGTTTCCCACTTCCTCCCTTAACAAGTAGGGTCAAATAATGCAATCAACAGTAGCGATTGCTATAAATGTAATTCAAGTATTATGTTACAAACATAGCCAACAATGTTAGCAATAATCCACTAGTTCACAGCCTTGCCATACTTTATTCACGTAAAAAAAAAACCCGAACAAATATTTCATGAATACACAGTTCGCCGGCGCGTGACGTCAACGATGTCAAATATTCATGCCGTGCCGAAACGATCTCTGAACTTATTTCCATACAAGTAAACGCTATTTCCATCTAACCCGGAGGTGCTCGATATAAATCATAACGCCACATTTTGGTGGCTCGTGACGCATCGGAGTCTCACGACATTGCGCGACGCTGATTCGTACGTGGGTTCCGCAGATTTAGAATTGAAATCGGAAATGGTGTATAAGCAGGTTTCAATGTAGAATGTTAGAGAAGGATTGTTATACAATGTTGTATATTCGGGAGTGCAGATCGTTTGCATGTAACGGTGACTAAGGGTAATATTAAATCTGCATGATCCACGTTAGAGTCGATTACATACCGCTTAAGTTATACCAATAATACATATTTCGGACAGTAACACCAATCATCTACATAGTCCCAAGCTTGTACTATGGAGACGAAATAACGGATAAACCTACATAAATATTTATATTAGGTACCTATGAAATTGGCGTTTTGTATTTATTTATTTATTTACAATTATAAGTTTACAGTTTTACACTAAAATACTTATAAGTTATTCGACAAGAGACACACAAAGATTAACGATATTCATAATATTGGCACAAGAACGAATACAAATATTTCACGATCACCGTTGTATGAAGAATTTCCTCAAGACTGTTTTCTCCATATACACATTTGATTTTTTTTTTGGGAACGGCTAATCCAAATTTAGCTAAACCTTGTATAAATAAATATTTAAATAAATATTTCGGACACATACACCAATCATCTAGTCCCAAACTAAGCAAAGCTTGTGCTATGGATACTAGATAACGGATAAACATACATAAATATTTATATAAACATCCAAGACTCGGGAATAAATGTTCGTATTCATCATACAAACATTTACCCCTCGCGAGATTCGAACCCGCAACCGTTGGTTTCGCTGATAGGGTGACTATCCACTACACCAATCGGTCGTCAAATGTATGTATTCTCGGATAACATTAAGTTAAGAATAGGCAGTGTTAATTTTTAATAGTAACCACTTTATAAATGTTTCTGCGAATCTAAGAAATAATATGGGAAGCACATGAAAAGAGCTGTGTTCAAGTTTTTTTTATTATGTGATTTAGCCCAGACATTAAAAAATATTTCCTGTGCAACCTTGAAAATATATTCCATTTTCCAAAAAAAAAAAACAAACTTGGAAATATCTATAGAATCGTAGGAGTTGGTGCATATGATTAACGAAGAAAAAAATCTCCAATTTCATAGGCAAACACCTAATATAAACACCCTGCAATAAATGTTCGTATTTATCACATAAACATCTTCCCCTAGCGGGATCTAATTTGTAGCGACAAATTATTTTGAGCATACACCAAATTGTTCAGTCATCGATCGCACATTGATCGAGTGATGCCGACACATCAATCGGCGTATTGAATAATGTCGATTATAAACATTACTATAATATCGTTATTTGTACACTTTTGGAAAGGGAAATTATCTGTGGGAAAAGAAGCGGTGCAAGAAACCCACAAGATCCGTGTTCTGTTCTTTTTTTTAATAAAAAGTATATCAATAGTACAATTTTATTATTTTACCGCATGTGGTTTCCAAGGTACCAAGTAAGGAACTAATCTGTCTCTTCCCGTGGGTGTCGTAAGAACCGACTATGGTACTTTTCACCAAAAAAATATCTATTGCACGTTTTAACTTTTTTTTTAAACAATATTTCGGACACTTACACCAATCATCTAGTCCCAAACTAAGCAAAGCTTGTACTATGGATGCTAGATAACGGATAAACATACATAAATATTTATATAAACATCCAAGACTTGGGAATAAATGTTCGTATTCATTATACAAACATTTACCCCTCGCGAGATTCGAACCCGCAACCGTTGGTTTCGAACTGAATGAACAGTTAATATACGATTTTCTTTGAACCAGCCCGGAAGAGAACCACATCGACGCAATTATTATAAATTGCTCGTATTACACTCTCTTTCAAAATAAAAATATTTTCTCTATCAGATGCTTTTCCTCAAGGAAAATACCATACGACATGGTATTGTGAAATCAAATCAATTCAAATCAAAAATGTTTTATTTCGTAAGTTACAAGAATAACATTTGAAATCGTCATGACATACAGTTATCGCTCATTCACTAGGCAGTCTCCCCAGAGAAGAACGAGCAAGAAACTCCGGGGTTGCTCTTTTTAAATAAGTCAATACAAATACAATTTGAAATAATTGTAAAATTTATGATTCGACAAAGAAAAATAAGAATAAAATATACTGGATATTGACGAGCGGTTCATGTCCACGCATTCTTATCATCCAGATAGTCAGAAATTTTATAATAGCCTTTGGCACATTGTAGTTTCCGTTTAATGGTTGTTTTAAATGTATTTAAAGTATCATCCAACTGAATGATAAGAAAACTTGCTGTCTTTGGCTATTAAAATACGCCCCGAATACAGAACCTTCTCCTTTTTTGAAGTCGTTTAATAAAATAGATAAATAACATATCCTACTCGAACAGTGGACTTAGGTACATAGTTAGCAATCCATGTGTGATGGATGTGATATTAGCGTGAAATCGTTTGAAAGATTCGCAGATGTCATAAAAGTGCACATTCTACAGTTTTATGCGTCGTTCAGTTGCCCGCGGGACGCGTCGTAACTTCATAAAAGCCCCACGAATAATAAACGGCCTGTCTTCGCCCGTTTAAATATGACGATTATGGCTTCACAGATGTATGCTTGGGTTTTATAGTGCTGTTCACGTTTTGTGGAATGTTTCTTGTCGCCATGTTTAGTTCTATGGCGAACTAGTTTACACATGTAACTTACTGCATTCGTGTTTTAATGTTACCTGATTTGTTATCATCAATAAGTCCAGTACTAGCCACAAGCCTCTCCCATTTGCATCACAACATGATTTTTTGAAGCTCCCGCAACTACGCTGCGGTGATTATGGTCCTTTAGTGCCTGTGCAGCACCTAAAGGAAGAGACAAGCAGGTCCTATTTTACATACCGAGAATTATATCGCCAATCCATCTAGTTCCACACTAAGCATTCCTCTGCATTCTCTATCGCATATTTCATGGGGAGTGTTCTGAAGAACTGTTCGAGCTAATACCCGCTGCTCAATTTAACCGATACACTTCTCGCCGAAAATTAAATTTCCATCCACATCACCTGGATGAGTGGAAGTCTACCACTGTACGTTTCTCAAGAAACTTCTTACCACGTACAACCACCCTGTGGAACGGACTTCCGGCAGCGGTATTCCCGAACGAGTACGACATTGGAACCTTCAAGAAACGAGCCTACACCTTCCTCAAAGGCCGGCAACGCATCTGTGACCCTTTTGGTGTCCATGGGCGGCGGTGATTGCTTTCCATCATCTCGTTTGCCACCCTCTCATATAAATAAAAAAAAAAAGCAACTAGGCTTGTATTATAGATACCAGATAGTTGATAAACTATACAAATACATTTTTTTTGTTTTTTTTGTAAATAAATACATATATAAATGAAAAACATCCATAACTCGGGAACACATGTCTGTATTCATCATACAAACATATGCCCCTAGCGGGATTCGAACCCGCGACCTTTTGGTATAGCAGCAGAGTTTCTAACCACTACACCAAAAAGATCGCCATTATATCGCCAGTCTTACATTATTTTTGTTGCAAATTGCAACTGTAAACTATCTTGATTGATTATGTGGAGAATTTTTGTCTATTTTTGACGGCAAAGGTTTACAAAAGTCAAACATTGCATTTTATCACAACCTCGACCTTCAAGGATTCAAGTTTTGTAATTGCAACTCTGGGCGGCGGGCGTGAAAGCGGGCAGCCCGACGCGGCCCGCGCGACCCTTCCGTGTCTCTCGCGGGTCCCTGAGACCATATCCCCATTTTATGCCCTTAACGCCAGTCTGGATATTAATGATCTGTCGTATTTTTCTTTTAATTATTAGTTTTGGGAAATCGTCGATGGTCGATAAATACGAGTAAGATAAGGTTCCATTAATATCAGGGCTGGTTTGTTTCAAAATGGGACTGAGTGTGGGATCTCGTACCTGGTACCATATAGGTTATTTCATGTATAATTTTTTTTTATTTTTTTTTTTTATTTAGAATGGGATCGCTCTTGACCTTAATCTGGACTAATGTCGAGATAAGGTCTACGATGGAACGAGCTTTCCCAGAAGATGCCTATTTAACCTGACTTTAAAGAGCTGCGGGTTATATGCGATTGGAAACACAGACGGAGGCAATGCGTTTCACTCCTTAGCCGTACGCATGAGAAACGAAGACCTAAAACGCTTGGTCCTTATAAATGGCACGTCAACTAAGTGCGGGTGATATCCTGCGGTACGTCTTGAATTTCGATGTAAGAACGGGGATGGCGGGATCAACTCATGCAGTACTTCTATATAATAATTTAATTCAATATAATAATATTGTTTGACGTTTAGTTATCATTCCAATAGTAAATTCATTTATTTTTCAGGAAGCAATTAGAATTTGCAACAGTATTATTTAGTTGTGAATCAAAGATCGTCGAAAAGCCATCATCGGCTAACCATCTCAAGTTATAATGGTTCTCTAATTGGCTCTCTAAGCCTTTAAATAATATTACCAAGTCCAAATTCACTAGCCGTAGTCAGCAAAGGAAGACTTGATAAAACGTGTCGTTCCAACGCCTTCAGGAATGTTACAACATCAATATTATCTTCCGTCCGTTATCGGACGCCCACGTTTGGACATATAGGCCTCCCCCAATAGATTTCTACAGCAACCGGTTGGAAGAGGCCTACATTAAGCACAACCTTCTTTAAGTCT